>JAEIIL010021257.1:0-58296 GCA_018905715.1 Drosophila lini
AAGCTAATTAAAATCAAATAAACATTTTTAACAAAAAAAAAAAAAAAAAAAAAAAAAAAATTTATTGGCAAATTTAGCTCAATTGTGTTTATTTAAACCATTTCCTATATATCTCTGCAACTTTTCCCAGCCACTTCAATCAATTAGTTATCGGATTTATTTTTATTTAAACGCAATCTGCCAGCGAATGTACTCGTTGCGTGGAATCACATCTAAAACACACGGTCTGGCAAAGTTTTCCATTTGATTCATTCGCTCGGCTCTTTTTGTTACGGCTCTTGTTGTTGCGGGCAAAACATTTTTAACTTTCCGCCTGCCGCGTGATATTTTCGGGACTCGGCGCCCGGCGCATTCATTTATTTAAAAAAGAAAACCTTTTCATATAAAGAATTCATTTCGGTTGCCTACTTTCGGGTCGTGGCGGGCCATGGTCCGGTCCGGCATTGTTCAGCCTGTCACGTCCGTCATCAGCATCAGCATCAGCTGTCGGCCGGGACGGGACCCGGTTGTTGGCCGGGCTCTCTCGGACCTACGTGCTGCGAGGACCCCTGCGGGAGTGTGTTTATGTGCGGTTCTAATGTTTTGCCGGCTTTCATCACATGCATCCACTCCCGGCTCACTCAAATTGCCATCAGCGGCGGCAGGACGAGATCTGTGCCGTTTGCATTTGACAAATGACAAACTCCACCGGCCTTGGACGCTGCCTCCCGCCCAAAATTGCTAATGATGTCATTAATTTTGCACAATTTTTAATGCGTTTGCAATTGGGGTTTTTTGTTGTCTGTCTTTTTTTTTTTGCTGCGCTAAAAGCCTCTCCAAATGTTTGTGATAGAAATTGCACAAAAAGGATTCGCTTCTGGCTGTTTTATTTTTGCCAGCAGTGTGGGTAAACGAAAGAAAAAGCATTTGCCAAGCAAATACAAGGCAGCAGCATCAAATTTGCTCTGCAGCAATGCAAATGCAGCATCAGAAGCTTCCTGACTGGCACTTTGCCCCCTGGGCTAACGACTTTACCCCCATTCTGACACTGCCACTGCCACTGCCAATGGCAATGGCAGCCGCAAAATATTTGCGCTAATTGAGATAAAATACAATTTAATGGGCCAGGGGAGGGGGAGCATACCAGTGCTATTATTTCGCACTGCACGGCCAAAAATTTGGTTAGAAATATGGAATTGAAGTAGCTTTATCTCACATCTAATGTGCTTTATGAAGTATGGGATTTTGAAATATTCACACATCAAAGAACATTAAAATAATTGTCAGAATTGGAAGAGGATCGAATTGAACCGCTTCTTTGGTCCACAAAATATACAAAATTATTTGTTAATAGCTTAAAATCAGATCAAAGATATGTATCTTTACATATTCCTTAGATACTTTTCCAGTGTGCTGCTGGACAGACTTTCATGAGACCCAACTAATCGAGCTGCATTCTTGGTGCCTGTAATTGTGAGCCAGGGAATTTAATATCTCTTACCAGTATTTGCAATTATTTGGCGTTGGTATCTGCCCTTTTTCCCCCTCTCTCTTGACGATCCTCTTGGCCACATTAACCAAACCTCATCGCTCAATGTGTCAATTTTCGAGGCAGGACACTGAGCTGGGCAGGGGAGGCGGGGACGGGGACGGGCCGGGAAGAAGTAGATGTTGATGCAGCAGCTACTGCAGCCAGATGTGGCAAAACAAAAGGCAACATCAGCCAGCGCACAGACACAGTTTGCCAATGACAAGCAAGCCGAAGACAACACAACACGACTGAAAATTGACTGCATTTTCCCCAGTTTTGTTTGCACAATTTTCAATATGCATTTTCCAGCAGCTGCAGCTGGATAAAAAAGCAAAAAATCACACACAAAAAGACAACAATAAACGAGGAGCTGAGCAACAATGAAGCTGTTTGCCTGTCTTGTTTCATATCTCTGGGAAAACTGTGGCAAACATAACTTCCGCCCCCCGATTCCCTGAATCGCATAACCACAGAGCTAAAAACTGGCAAAACGAATGGCAAAACCAATTGCTGCGAATTGCGGTCAACAGTTTTGATTGTTTTTGTGGCCAAGCCAAGGGTGCTCAGCCTACGTCCCTCCCCAGCCACCCACAGGACCCCTGATAACTGCTGTCCTTCTGTGGTAAACAATGCCAGTGAAATACTCACATTCCAGCAGCTGGCAGGACGCGAGCACTCGAACAGGAATCAAACAGAAACAGTCGGAAATTCTCCAGTTCTCGTTATGCACTTACAATCAATTTGCGGCCATAAATTCAGCTGCCACGCCCAGGCGGGGGCCAGCAGCCAGGAGCCTCTCCGCCCCCCGGATTTTTGACGCATCTTGTGCACGTCTGCGTGCGAGGCAAATAAAAACCAGGGCGAACCCAAAAAAAAAGAAACACATAGCAAACATAATGGCGACGCTTTACAACCCTTTGCTGCAACAAATAAAAATTTATGACTCTGCCAAGAGCGGAGCCAAAGTAATGTGTATGCTTATGGCTGTGGAGCAAATGGTGTAAGAAATGGTGTGAAATAAAATATTGGCTAATAATCGCATGATAATGCCGAAGGATTTGGTTCGTCGGCCTGCGGCAAAAGTTCTCACTCGGGGGACACGTTGCGTATACGCAATCCATTCTCCACTTTTTGCGGGCAGTTAATAATGCTTTGGTTTATGGGGGAGAAGGCGGTGGGTGGTGGGTGGTGGGCCCCGGTCGAAGGGCAGGCATTAATAATGACAACTCGTTTATAGCCGCATCAAAATGGAGCTCCAAAGCCCAGCACTCAAACTCGCCCTTCGCGCTTTATCCTAATTGCACTGGAGTCCCCGAAGCCGGAGAAAAGCTCGTGTGTGTGCGAGAGGAACTATGGGTGAGGGAGTAGCTCCTCCTGGGTATGGGTGTAGGGTGTACGGTGTATGGGTGTTTGTGTTTGCGTGGCCCGGCGGCAAAAGTCTGATAAGCTGGCAGTTCACAAAAAAAAAAAACAACAGCAGGCACGAGAGTGTAAGGAAAACATTGCAGGAGTTGCATTTAAGTGCAGTTCTCACATCCTGCATGTCCTTGGCTTCAGCCAAGGTGGGCGAAGGGCGGCGTTCGAGTAAGTGCCTATGGTAACTACAGCCCCTAAGTGGAGTGACGTAAAACTTATCCCAGGCCTTATTATCTCCCAGATAGGGCATGCACCTCTGCACGAGGGGTTGAGCCATCGTCCTGGCTGTGAACTTAAAAGAAACTGCCAAGCCCAAAGCCGCTGCTACCTTGGAATATTTTTAAAAATATTTAAGTTTGATTTAAAGACAGAATTTTATTTTACTTTATTATTTAAAAATCATTCATAACAATTCAGATCTTTATAAACAATTTAATGCAAATACAGGAACCAAACTAACTTCTTCTCTAAAACCATTTACCTCCGAATGACGACTAGGAACTTTCCCAGACTAGGATTGAAAGAATCCAGATCCATCCCCGTCTCTGACAGAGTAACTTGGCTTCGTGGTGGCGCCGCTTTGTTGTGGCTTCCAGGACACGGAGTTTCGCCGGCTGATTGCCGCTGTTGCACCATCATTGTTGCACTGGCGGCGCTTCGGAAGTGCAACTTTCGCCCAAGTGGCAACTTTTAACGCTTTTAGCTGTTGATAGTGGTCGGAAAAGTTTCGGGCCAACTGTTATCGCCGCCTTGCCGCCGCCCTGAGCACGTGCAAAAGGCCCTAATTATGACACAAGAACTAGTCCCCGCCACCGCTCTCCCAACTATTTAGCCCATAATTGTTCCAGAAATCGTTTGTTTACGCTTCACTTGCCAGCTTTTGCCACCTCCGCTGAACATGTTTTCCCCCCGTTCCTTGCCCTCAAGCCATGCATTTTTCATGGCATTTGTCTGAAGCGTTTTTATTCCGGTCTCGGGCACTTTAAAGTCGTTGGAGAAGGGAAAACAGAAACCAGAAAAATAGAAAATACAAAACAGAAAAGTAAAAAGGCAAAGCAAAAAAAAAGAGGAAAAGCGAACACATTTCAAAAACATAAACGCACAAAATGTGTCAACCGCAATATGCTCGCTGTGTAAACAGGGCCGAGGCGGGCACATGCGGAAATCACTAAAGGCACTTCCTCCACCAGCAACAAATGCTATAAAAATCATGAAAGCAGCGCCTCAGACCCATTCCTAGCCGCTCACCTATAGAGCACACATATATATAGATAAGCCGGGCACGATAAACGGGCTTTAGACTGGAGCCGAGGTCAATGGGTCGCTCCCGATGTGGCGGTGGGTTGTCGATTTTCTAGAGGAGAGAGATGATCACGTGAAGTATAAGGACACGTCAATGCAGCTGGGCAGCTTTGCAAGGATCTTAAAAAATATGTAATAAAATTACAGTCCCTAGAATATATAATACTAGGTCCAGTTCGACTTACCTTTAAGATATATTCACGTTTTTAAACAAGGTAAAGCCATTGCATTAAGCCTAAATATTTGATTAAAATCTTAAACTTCTCCAAAAAATATTTAATTTATTTTTCAGTTTTCACCTGAATTAAATAAAGTTTGATATATATTAATACAAACACCAAGAATGCCCTGAGCGAGTGCCCGTTAAAGTTTACTGCGAAAGTGTTCATAGAAAAAGTTTTGGTCTCGGACATTTCATCGCATATGTCCTGTGTGTGTGCACCTCTGGCTAAGATCCTGTTTCTTTACCATTTCTCCGCTTTTCCCGCTCGCAGATGTCAGCCATACTTGTCATAACACACCCATACATACACATACATATATGAGAGAAGGCATCAAATGCCGCAACACTTTGGATCTGAGTCGGGCATTCCGCATGCCACAAGCAAACACACTCAAGCTCGGGACAGGGTCTCAGGACTCTCCCCGCTTGTGTGTGGCACATTTCAATGGGCACACACACACACACAGCAGCCGTGGCATAGCATCTCCTCTCATTCCGGGCTCAGCCATGCAAAATATGCCAGCATTATAAAACTTCAATCTACTCTAAAGAACTTGTTTATGCCCGATTCGGATATCGACAGACAAGGATTGGAGTGGGGCCGGGGCTCAATGGGGTGTGGAGCTAGCACGCTTTTTGACATCTTAGCCAGGCCAAAGCACTTTGCATAGTTTGAGAAACCCTATTTAAATCCGAAATCCAAGTCGAGATAAAATATGGATGGATTCGCTTCGGTGACTCACAGGTTATTCAATTCACGTAGATATGAAATATTTTACGTTTAAGAACTGTCTCTTTCTCCATTTCAAAAATATTAAATTATGCTAAAAATATTTCTTTAAATGGAAAGCAAATAAAAAATTCTAAAATGTCACAGAAAATACAGAATTTTCTTTGCTTTAGTAAGCGAGAGGGGTCTTAGTATTCCTTTTTAAGTTGTAAATTGTCAATCCAAATTGTTACTTTTGAAATGTTTAACCAAATTAAATTGAATTTGTTATTTTGATTTATATTTAAGGCTACATTTATATAGAACAATCTTGGTTTACATAAAGTACAAATTAATCAACAATTTGATTAAATATCTGGAAGTAAACTGATTTGATATTTAACTTCTTATAGTACTTTAATATTGAAAACATTAATGAAAATTTTAATAAAAGTAATTAAACATCGCTCAATGGCTTTAAAACTTTCCTTTAACCGACAGCTTCAAGCTTTGATTTCAGGAATAAATCGCTTGTCTCCTGTCACTCACACACTTGCCCGACGGCTAACACACACTAAGCTCTGATTTCCAATGTCCGATAAAGTGCTAGAGTGTCTGTGGGTATCTGTGGATTTGCACACCGAGATGGCGATCAGTGGAGTATTTACTTTTGTGTGTTTTCATTTGGACTACGGGCGATGTGAGCATATCCTGTGAACCACTGCCGACGGACAGGGCGAGGTGGCGGCAAGCCCGGACAGGGATAACAGTAAAAGTATGTCTAACCACCGTAAGCTTGTTCTACTGCTGCAAAGCACACATAATGTTGTGAACAAAGGAATAAAAAAAACTATGGTCAGAGCTAGTCAGGGAAAACCAAAACAGCTTTTTTAACAGAGCAAAATGTTGTTGAATTGGCCAGTAATTCCCTGTTATTACAGTTAAAATCTAATGAACGTTTAAATAATAAAAATCTAGTAGCAAGAAAAATGAAAATATATTGATAATTCATGTCTTTAAATGATAATAATGCTTTCCATTGGCTAATAAATGTATTATTATAATCCCCAGCCACAGGTGAGTCCAAACATCTCCGCCTAAGCAACAATTTCCCTTTAAACAATTATACAATTAAGACTAAACGCCTTCTCAAAATATTACATTTCAATCCGCAAATAACACACTTTGAATTTTCAGTTTAAACAACGCAACGTTTTATTTCATCGCATTAATTACAATGTAAGCAAAGTGTAACTTTAATATATAGTCTTATAATAAACTTAGTGTGGAAACCGTAAATATTCATACATACATACATATATAATACAATGTTATGCAATACAATTGCTTTAAGTACAGAACAAATAAATTGTTTGAATCTTCTTTTCTCAGTTTATTTGGCACAAAGAACGTCGCTCCTACAGCTAAGGAATTTTCCGAGTTTTTGGTTTTTAAGTTGCCAGCCGTATGGGGGTTTTTGGTTTCGAACTGGGATCGGGGAAAATATTTACAATGAGAATGCAAAATGTCAAAGTTGCATTTGCATTGAATAAAACATAAAACAAATCTGGCTGCCGAGAGGGAGAGCACTTTAAGAGCATTTTTGTTATAAGCACACAAGAATACCAAAGTTGCCTCGGCAACAGAAAAATAACCAAACAAAAATTGTATTTCTATTTATTTTGCTGCCTCGCCCCGTCCGGCTCCGCCCCCTAAGTTTGTTTTGTTTGCCTGAGTGGAAATATAAAAATTACTTCGTTTACATCCAGCAGCAAGGATAATATCGTAGCGAGGGGGGCGGAGAGGCGGGAGGGAGCGAGGCCAAACGGGTCACGCAACATCCTAGACAAAGTAATAACACTTGACGCACGTCTGCGTTTCCGGCTTGTGTCCGGCCAAAGGACGTGTCTGCACAGAGAGAAAATATTTTGCCAAATATTTGTGAAATTCTTAATATTAATATATGGTACATAAACAAGAAGTTTCTTAAGGAAATTATGGTATTAAATTTAAATAAAATGTATGTAACACACAGGCTCATTAAGGTATAAATAATTTAATTTATAAATTGTGAGTCTGTGAGTTACGCATATTTTATTTGTATTGAAGATTAATTAACTTTTACTTGACGTTTGTAAAGTTTTGGTAATTTTTAATAATAATTATAATAAACTTTAAGGAAAGTATTGCTGAATATGTCTGTACAATAAATATTATATGGTTGATAAACATAAATTGTTATATTTTCTCTCTGTGCAGCTCGGGCGGGAACTCGAACTCTCTCATCCGTCCAAAAACCTCTGCTCAGGTGGTGAAAACTAGACGAAACTCTCCTGACGTGTTAAATTGAATTTGAGCAGCGTCGAGGACGACTTGGCCTTGGTTTTCGAGTTGGCGCTGGAACTGGTCTGCGTTTGGGCCTCGGGCGTCTGGTGGCCACTGGAGAAGGAACCGACCGGCGTGGGAGTGGCCAGCAGCTGCTGCTCCTGCTGGTGAACGCCGAGCAGTTGTCGCGCCAGCTGGGATATATCCCTGCCGTGGCTGCTGTCCAAGTGCTCCTGGGGAGAAGGCAGAGTGGTCGAGGCTGCTTGAGGCTTGAGGGCCAGGGATTGGCGCAGCAGGTCCGGCAGATGCCACTGCTCCAGGAGCTCCGCTCCCAGCGTGGGCGAGTCGCTGGCCAGGCGCGTCAGCGTGTGCAGGATGGTCTTGATGCTGCGGCGCTGGGCATCGCTCTCCGCACGTGAGCCGTAGGTCTTGTAGAATTCCGTTTGGTACACGGACGTGATGAAATTTATGATGACGCCGTTGGCCAAGTGGCTGTGGCACTTCTTGTTCAGCGACATGTTGTGCAGCATCCCAACGATTTGCTCCTGTGCGGATGAAATAAAAGAGAGGGAAGGCAAATGTTGATGAGTAAAAAATAAGCAACTCAAAGTGGGTCGGATATGTGTGTGTGTGTGTGTGTGTGGGCTGGCCAAATGAAAAATCGTGGCCAAGATTGCGAAAAAATTGCTTTGCAAATGCACAAATAAATTTTACGAGCCAGCGCCCCGAGAAGCTTTCAATAAAATTGCCCAAAAAATTGCAGGAAATCGATTCAGGCGGCTCCAACCCAAGGTCAGGTTCGCACACAAAAAGATATAAAAGGATATGGAAATGTTTGGTGGACCTTTATAAAAAAAGGCCACAATTTGAACATTTTTAAAATTTTCTATATTAGTTTATAAATATTTCAAGCATTTAATTTTAATTAAGTTTCATTCCGGAGATAAGTTTAATTTGTGATTACTAATATGTGATTGGTGATTACTTTCAATTCAATTTAAATTAGTTGCCTTTTTTTTTCATTGTAATATATTTATATTTATCCAGTAAATTTGTTTATTAAGAGAATTTTAATTGTTGATTGTATTGCTGCCCATGAGAGGGTAATTTATGTCAGGAAATTAAAATTTTATCGGGAAACTGCCGGTCTGTTGGGACTTTGTTCGATATTAGCTTGAATTTAATAACGAAATTCAGGAAAAATATTTGCCTTTTCTTTATAAATTAATAAATGAGCTTAAACTTTTTAATTTAGCTAATTTTTGTACGGGCATAAAACATAATATATAATCTAATATCTCAATTATTTTAAATTCAATTATTTAAATTAAAAAGTAAACACATTCCAAGATTTACTTACATAGAGAAAGACACTGGTGCCGCAGCTCTGGTGTTCCAGGGTGTCAATCAAGCGGAATATGGCCTCGTTGGACATGATGGAGTAGTGTGAGGTGGCCTCCATTCGGCTCAGATTATTCAAAGCAGCCGCGCAGAGGAGCAATGTCTGGGCACAGCACTCTGGCTGCAGGAGAGCAGCCAATCCGGCCACCAGGCTCTCGGCGCAGTCCCTCAAGCCTGGCACTCGGTGCTCTGGTCCATGCCAGGCGGCGGTGATTTGGGCCAGAAGCGACACCGCCTCTCTACGCTCAATGGCTCCTCTCTCGCCCGCGGACTCCACCTGGAGGATGTCCCTCACAATCTCGATGCCGCCACAACTGCCCAGCTGATTAATGGCCTGGGGAGCGCAGCACAGGGTAGCCAGAGCCCGGAGAGCCAAAGCTCGGACGGAGCTCTGCTTGTGATCCAGGACCACCACCAAGAGGGTTCGCACTGCCTCGTTCTGAACGAAGGCATCCGACAACGAAGCGAAGCCATCGTAGTCAATGTTCATCAAGGTGGCCACCATATTTATGTTGGCCCTGAGCAGCAGGTCACAGCGACTCTGCTCAATGCTGATCACCAGAATGCGAACCAATCGCTCGAAGATCAGGCGCAGCGTGATCAGGGTGTGCCTCTTCAGCAGCTGCACGTCGTCCAACAGGGACTCCAAGTTGATGTAGTGCTGCCGCTCCAAAGAGTACCTCGTATCCTTGCTTACCGTCCTGATCTGCTCGAGGTGCTGCTCATAGCGCCGCCTCTCGATCTTGGCATCGTTGAAGAATATGGCACGACGCTCCAGCGTGCAGGTGAAGTCGTCCAGGTGGGAGAGAAGCTGCGTGGCTCCGGCGAGGGCTTCCGGCAGGGAACTGGCCTGCAGTCCGCTGAGCACCCGCTCGCTGCGTTCAAAGTGTACCTGGAGCGACAGAGCCTGCTGCTGCAGCTGGCGGACAAGCTTGCAGACCGCACTGGTGGTAATGGTGTAGTTCTTGTACGCCTCCTGGGCAATGGACTTGTGCTGCAGGGTGCACATCACCTCTGGTTCTCCGGCCCAGCGTTGCTCCTGCATCCAGCTGGCCACGGGCTCGGGGTGTTTTCTCGTCTTCTTTGCGATCCTTGAACGACTCTTAGGCGTACTTGTGCTGGCCGTGAATCGCAGAGCTCTAACTTTTAGGGGAGAAGGCTGGGGCTGGAGAGTCTCGTCTTGCTCGGTGGTGCCGAAGGTCACGGTCTCGTTGTTGTAGGGCGGTGGTGCCTCGCCCAAGTAAACGGTCTCGTTATTATAGGGAGGCGGTGGAGCAGAAACCTGCTCCTGCTCCTCCTCGCTGGCCGAACCCTCTTCCGGTTCCGGTTTGGCTTTTCGCATAATTCGCCGACGGCGTCTTATCGCCGGACGTGGCGGCGGTGAACCCTCCTCCGCCGTCACAAGCTCCGCCTCATCGTCCAGCTTCAAGCTATCCAGCTGCTCGAAAAGCCGACTGCGGCTAGCCGCCAACTCAGCGTCCACAGCATCCTCCTCATCCTCCTTGTCGGATTTCGCCTTTGGCGTCTTCTGGCCACTGGTGAATGAAATCCGCCGGGAAACACTGATCAGCGGTGAGTAGAAGGCTGAGTTGCCCACGCGACGCACCACAGTTGGAGGCGTGGCCACCGAACGCACCGAGGTAGGCGTGGCCGTGGGCGTTTGCTTGTCATCCGACTGAGGCGATTGCGGGGACTGTGATTGCTGGCGATGCTGCAGCTGATGTGACTCCTCATTGTCCGAAAAGCCCGAATCCTGTGGAAAAAAGATGTAATTTAGCATTAAGAATTAAGATAAAGGTATTTAAGTTCAAAATGTGTACTAATATATAATGATAGTCTATCTAATTATTGTAGTTAAATCCCCCACTAATCGGAGCTATCTTCAAGTTAAATTAGAATAACGCCACGGGATATACAATCAAATAGACTGCATCAATATGCTCACCTGACTGCGCAGACTGCCGGGACTATCGTGCTTGTGCCAGGAGAGCTTGGAGCTATTCTGCTCGTCCTCCACCTCCTGGATGCAGGAGAGATTGCCCAGGGGGCCGAGGGAGGAGGGCTGCCTCTGTGCGCCTGCCGAGTAGCTGTTATTGAAGCTCGAGTAGAAGCCGCCACTGGTCAGGGAGGACTGCTCCGAGCCCCACCACACCTTGCTGTAGCTACGCTGGAAGGACATGCCTGAAATGGAGAAACGGAGAGGAAATCAGTAGTGTCCATCATTTAAATAAATTGGACTCATTCGTTTAACAGGCTTAAATTCATTAAATTTAATGCAATTGCCGCTTGGCTGGACTGGATTCATTGCCAATACACCCGGGTTATTCCGGGGTCATTCCTCCCGGAAAGAGTGGAGGGACGCAGAGACAGAGACGGCAGGGAGCACACACATGCCTGAACATTGACGTAATATCCGTTACAAAAAAATTAAATTTCCGCCCAGCCGATACAAATCATTATTTTAATCAATGAAATGCCGTATGCCGGGCCACCCACCCACTCCAATTTTAAATTTCAGCTCGACTCGAGTGATTTAAGGAGCTCGAAAGTTGGAGGAGACTAGAGGCCATCAAAATGATATTTGGCATATGGCTGGCCAGGCGTCCAACTGTTCCACTGTATACATTACGGTGCAATAATTTCTAAATAATTGATGTGAATGCCCCAAATGGTGGGCATTTATGCAGATTTTACAGGCCAAATCTGTTGAGTTACAAGCATAAAGAAGGGGCGGTCACCTGGCTGGATGCTGGAAATGCAAATGATTTGCTGGGGGGCATGGCCAAGGGGAGCATGGTAATGGTCATGGCAATGGGAACCCAATGGACAAAGCATTCAGTGTGCGGCATCGGGTCTCTATTATGCAAATGGAATAAACTAATTATGCTGCAAAACAATTTTCGTGTGACATCGCAAACCAAACGAACTCGTGTTTTATTTTGTTTAATTTTGCGTGGTTTGTGCACTTTCCAGTTTACATATTTATTAAACTTTGTTTTTGCCATAATTACATAATATAGCATACATATGCATGGGTGTATTTGCGTAGGAAGGGACTTGTTGGCAGCACCTCGCCGAGAGAGTGTGCAACTATTTGTGTTATGCATGAGTGGGGAAGTTTATTTTGCATGCCCAGTGAACTCTGACCTCCCACACGCTTTCTCTTTCTATCACTCACTCTTTTTGGCCCACAAATGTGGCATTTGGTCAACTGCTGCCACTCTCTCCTTCGCACTCAGTGCAAATATTGACAAAGTGCTTGTTTCAAGTAAACAAAATAAAATAAATAAAGGACGAAAATAATTTTTTCTTCTGCATTTTTCCCTACGGTCAACGAACGCACACACAAGCGCCACACATGCATATTTATCGAATTCATTAAGCAATTAATTAAAATTATATTCAATTAGTACAAAAAGCACGGCAATAAAAACCAACAAATATTTGCTGCCCACTCAAGGTTTAATATGAAAAAATTATAAATATTTCTAACGCAGTTCGTAATAATATCGTGTTTTTTGTTTAATTTTATGTAATAACGATTATTTTTTGCCAGTAATAATGAGAATCGACTATTAAAATGCTCATTATGTCATCCGTTACTTCAATTATAAAAAATATATGTATACATTACAATTTACCATAAATATTAAAATTGTATATTTATGTGAAAAAAGTTATTACATAAAAGAAAAAATACTGCCAGAGAAACTAACTGAAACAGGGCTTGGGGCAACACCGATCTAGACTATCCTCTCTTTGAAATTGCATAACCCACGACGCTTAATTAATTTTTAACAACACAAAATAGTTCACTTTAATAGACCATAATTTCTCCTTTTAATACCCACTCCACTTTCATATATCACTAAAGCCCCCTTCGAAATCCCGAATCACGGGGTACACAAATGAAAATCACTGTCCCTGGGCCATGGGCTAATTAATGGAGAGCTCTGTTAGCTCCATGCCCACATTACAATTTCGAGCGCGCAAAATCCTTTTCCCTGGCACAATAAATATTGCACAATTGACGCTGGCTGGCTGGCTGGCGGGTTGGTGGAACGGCCAAAAAGGCTTAACAATGCTGCAAGGCGATAAAAATTAACGGTGCTTAATAGCAACATTGAAAATCATTAAGTGATTTATGGTCAGCCGCAGACAGAGCTCCAATAAGTGTCAGCGGCCGGACAACCCCACAAAGGACACTGATCCGGCGTGTAAAATGTATATACGTATATTTATTTATCGTTTCGTTTATTTACATGAGCATCTTAGAATACGTAAACGCACTTTATAATACAGCAACATACATATATAAAGACAATAACTGAGTTTTCTCCCCGACCATCTCAATTTCGTCTAAGTAGTTCGATTCCCGTTCACAATAATTTCGCAATTTAAAACAAACTTCAGTTAAGGCCACACACACACAGACACAAAAAAAAAAACAGAAAGAACCACCAAAAAACGTGAAGCCAAATAATATTTATAAATTTTCCTAGGTCAGGGGAGACCCCCAGACTGTATGTGTATGTGTGTGTGTGTGTGTGTTGGTGTGGAGGGGGGGGCGGCGGCTGAGGGGCGTGGCTGGTTGGCAGTCAATTAGCACAGGCGCCACATAAATTTTAATATCGAATACGTATTCGTTTTTGGTTTTTGTGTTTAATCAAGATAAACGAGCTCGTTTTCAGTATTTTTTGTTTTCGTGATGGGAGAGTGGCGCTTACACCTTACAAGCCCACATACCCGGTGGCTATACATATATGCGTCCTTCTGGAGGACCATGTACACCCAATGCCAGTCCCGCTTCCAGTCTCAGCGCGGCAGGTCGTTGAGCACGAGCGTGGACGTGTAGCTGGGCCCCTGAATGTGAGCCGTCTTTGTGGTCGTCATCGTGGTGGTCGTCAACGTGACCTTGCCGTTGACATCTGCATGCACCTGCTCCGCCTCGCCCTCCGGCTCAGCAAGTATCTGCTCCACATAGCCCGTCGTCACCTGGACGCTGTGGTGGGCGTGATTCAGCGGCGAACGGGAGCCACTCAATCCGGGCCCCGTCGACTCATCGTCGCTAAAGTCGCTGGTCCGTACGGAGCTGTCGTAGGAGTACTGGGTGTGATAGGTGCTGCTGGGCTCCCCGCTGCCGCCCGTCGTGCTGCTACCACCTGCAGGGGCTCCATCTATCTCCCCCTGGATGTTGTTGTTCGATTGGCTGTTTCCGTTTTGCCTTTGCTGACGCTGCAACGTCGTGGTGGAGGCTGCGGTTATGTCCTCCTCGGAGATGTCGTCGAAGGCCGGCGGCGGTGTCGACATACCGGAGAGCATGGTCAGGACCGGTTGCCGTCCACCGGTCGGGGTGTTCAGGGAGGGCAGACGCGATGCTGGCGAGCGCATCAGTTGCGTTGCTGACGTTTTGCGCTTGGAGGGGGAATGTTTCAGTGGAAATGTGGGCGTCTTCTTGAACACCTGCTTGGCCATGGCGTCTTGGAAGCGTTTGGCATAGAACGAGGGACGGCACACGGACACTGTGTCCCCGTTGTACAGGATGCTCTTAAAAGTGTGCTCCAGCTTTTTCTCCAAGCGATATGACTGCAGGATGTCGATAATGCCAATGTAAAGGATCAACCTTTCGTCATTTTCCGATCGCGCGGGTATACCGCCCGAGGGCACATCCTCGTCCTCCTCTAGAGGCATGTCCATGTCGGCTGTAATCGATTCTAGAGCTGTGGAATGAGCCACCAAACGCTGACGATTCATACTGCGAGTGCGATTCAAGGCGGCTCCTCCCGTTCCAGCAGACGTGCCCGGAATGGAGGCGTACGAGGCCACCGTATGGAGTTGATTTTGATCCGCCTCCGGGGCGTCGTCATCGGGGTTCAGGGAAGAGGGGCCCTGGGTGGCGCTCTCCTTCCGCTGCAGCTTGGCCCGTGCGTTTAGGATGCGCTCCTCCCTCTTCTCCTTGGCGGCCAGGTCCAAATTGTGAATGCCTACCAGCAGCGAGTAGTCCATGATCTGGAAGCTTTCCAGCACCATGCAGTCCCGCTGAATGGTGCGCATAAGCGCATTGTACTTGTCCGTCTCCAGGAAAATGCCGTTCGGATGGTGCTCGGCAAAGTCGAGGTCCTTGAACGTGGGACTCGCCTTCTGGCGCTCCGCCTTGGAGGCCTTGCGCCGAAAGGACGAGCCCTTCAAATCGTACTTGGCGTGCATCTTGATATCCGAGGGCAGCAGGTTGTTCATGGCCACCAGTCGCACGTTCTTCGAGTTGTAGTGGAAGCAATAGAGTCCAAAGAACTTGGGCAGCAGGGTTCGGGGATTCTGCGAGAGGTTCATGTAGTAGCCGGGCAGCAGCTTCTGCAGGAACTCGCACTCCTTCTTCTGCACCGTCTTGATGATGAACTCGTCGTCGTCCGTCAGGTAAAATATAGAGCCGGAAGCCCCCGGATTGGAGAGCTCTCTCAGCGGCGAGGCACACATGGACATGAGGAAGTCGTCGGGTGCGATTCCAAACAGATCCCGGAAGTAGCGAAAGGCAATGGGCGCGTACACCTTGAACCGGAAGTCGCTGTAGTGGTGAGCTGGTGTGATGGAGGAACCATCTGGCGGAAACGATATGGTCTCCATTTCCCAAAAGTCGTTCATCAGCAGATCCCTTTTCGGCTTGCTGGCCAGACTGCCCACCGTGTGCTGGATGCCCAGCTGTATGGAGCCCATGATCTGCTTGGACTGGATCTTCTTATAGGTCACCTCGCCTCCCTCGGCCACTCGCCGGTGGCCGATCTTTTTCTCATGCTTGCCCCCGGTGGTGGAGGGGTTTCGCGAAATACTGGCATCCAGCGTTGAGCTGGCACTACGAAGCCTGGAGACTGGTGTCTGGGTGGCAGCAATATTGTTCAGCTCGTGCTGCAGCAGCGCCGTGGACTCCTGACCGCCGTGAGCCAGAGCAGCGTCCCTGAATAGCTGGCGGGATGTGCCCGGCTGCATGTTCATCGGGGGCGGCGTTCTGGGCGTCCGCGGCGTGCCCTCCAGCTCCTGAATGGAGTTGCCAGTTGGTGACTCCTTTGAGGAATCTTGAGGAATGATCTTAACGGGCGTTAGCAGGCTTTTTCGCTGTAGCTGGTATTCCTCAGCCTCTGGTGTTTTTTGGGGCTTGGTGTCATCCTGCTGCTGCTTCTTCAGCTGCTGCTGCTTCTCCTCCTCCTTGCCAACCGGCTGGAGCTCCAGCTCGACGCGGGTGTCCATACTGCTCTCTGCGGAGGAGAAAACCACTTATTGCAGTGCCGCTCAAACTGTACAAAAGGCAACAACAGGCAACGCGTTCAATGGCAGCTCGAGTAATGCAAAATGGTTAGTGTTTTTCTGGTTTTTGTTATTCTTTTCAATGGGTGATGAGTCAGTGTGAGATGGGCTTGAGCCAATGAGCGAATGATTAAGCATTGGAGCAGCAGTTGGCACGTTCGCCTTCTTTGCTCGACACTTTCGAGCTTTCGAGCAGCTGCTGCCCACTAGCAATTGTGTGGCTTATCTTTTGTTTGCGCAATGAAGAGCAGCTACAACATCAACGACGACAACAACAACAACAGCAGCGCCAAGGCAAACATTAAGCTTTTATCGAGAATAGTAATTAGCACACAGTGACTGCAAAACTGTGAAACGGTTGACTCCCAAACCGTACGCAAGTGCATGCAAATACAGGGGAAAATCACACGAAATCTCATGAAATCACTCATTACGAATTTCCGAAATGCAGGCGAAACAGGTAACAAAAACAGCCCAACCATAATTTCGATTGTTTGCATATGGGAATCCTAAATACCCGACAGACACGTTCGAATGCATAAACAAACGTTCAACAATACACACAGAAAAAAAAACAGAGTAACTAAATATATACACCTGAAATAATACAGAGTCCCAATTCCGTTTAAATTACACTCTTCTATATAAATAATTGATTACAAATATGCTTTGTTTGAGACGGATAAATAAATCGAATTGTTACTTTATATCAGGGGTGTCCAAGGCCTTCTGACTCACCTATGTAATTGCAATTCTAAACTAATTATAAATAATACAAACAGTTTTTGAATATACAATTTATCCGAAATCCCTCAGATAGTTCAATTTACCTAACCCAAATTTCTACTCCACAAAACTATTCTATAATTTCTCTCTCTGCATCCAAACAAATGGCAAACGGTTGCTGAAAACGCAAACAATTAAGGCCGAAATCCTCAAAATTATTATAGGAAAGTCATTATTTTTGCGTGTGTGTATTGTGGTATTATTTCGAAAAATGGAAAATGAAACCAAAACATGGTCATGGGCGTAGAATCAGAGCGGAAAGGGGCTGCACGGGGGGCGGAGGCCATTCAGCTGGCTCGTGTGTGTTTATTTTTGTAGATTGTCGCTCGGCGGATATAGCGTCGGCATCTCCTCTATATCTTTCCCTCCTCGTGTCTTTTTTAATATTTGTCGCACGCATGACAGGCCAAATAATAATAATAAAAAGTAGAGAAAAGCGAAAACAACAACAGCTAGAAGTGCTTTCGCAGCGGAAAGTTTTCCCGAAAATATTCAGTGAATGAATATGAAATATGGGCGTCCTTTGGCCGATAAGCGATATGAACACTATGTATATATTGGATTAGTAATACGTTGGCACTTAACAGGCACTGCTAATGGGTCTATTAACCTTCCAAGAGTTAGTTGTCTGCTGCTGTTATTTTATCCGTTGTTGCGGCTTTTGCCTTGGGCAATTTTTAACGATGAGCTTGCCATTAAAACGTTTTGCCATTTTATTCGTGAATTAATTAGCGTACTTACACAGAAACACTCGAGATTCAAATTATGGCGCTCCCAAAGGTCAACTATCCAGCAACAAGTACATGGGCACACTCTCTCTGGCTCTCTTTGTGTATCTGCTGCTGATCGAGGCGCGTTTGTCTCTCCCGCTCTTTCGCTTCCGCTTCAAGTCGCTGTTCCTCTTCCTTCGCTTTTGTCGCTTTTCCTTCGATTTCCAGTTTCCAGCTCGGGGTTCAGTTGATAAATTGCTTTCATAATTTACAACAATCTCAACGAATTCTCTGTGAGCACCTTTAGTGTGGTTGTGTCGGTGTGTCGGTGTCTCGGTGCGTGTGTGTTTGTGACTGGCGATGACGTCGTCGTGCGGCAATCGTCTCGGAATTCCACTTCAAAGCGGTCTCATTTCCCCGTATTTTCCGCCACCCGCGCTCGCGAAGAATAGGAAGAACTGTCGACGTTTCCGGGCAAGTAGCAGCAGAACTTGCGGCCGCGTCTGTTTCGTTGTTGTTGTTGATTTAAATAAACTTTGCGATTTGCAAATATTTTATTTTCTACGCGATCAGAGTGACCGAAGTTTTGTTTCTGGGCGAATGCGATCAGTGTGACTGTGTTGTTTTAAAAGAATAAAGTACCGAAAATGCAACCGTGAAAAAGGTGCAGAACATTGATGAAAGGCGGTAGAAAACGTATTCAAACAAAATTTGTGATCACCGGTGATATTCGTGACCTAATGAATATTACAATCTGTAATATACACCGTTTCCTCCAAATTGACCCGAAAGAAGGATGAAAAGCGTTATAACAAATGGTAAGTCATTTGCGCAGTGTGACCATTGCTGCGCCCTTATAAAATACCAATTTGTAATATTACCGAATATATGTTGTACGCTTATCAAATGTTTTAAGAAACTTATTTTAACTTTAAAATAAGAACACAAATACCTTCACAAGAGTTTTAAAAATATGTTTTTGGAAGTCTAATTGGTTCTAGCCTATGCTAGCGGCTAACAAAATTTGTGATCGTCACGCAAACCAACAGGTGGTGCTTTTGTCAGTTGAGGACCGCTCTTGCAGCGCCATCTGTCCATTTGGTGACTTGTGTAGAATTTATGTAAAAATTTTAAATAACTTTTTCTTTAAAAAATTAAAAATTAAAAAAAAAAGCTGTAAATTAAGAAGTTTAATGCACATTTTTTTTTAATTCTTTACTTTTTTTAAGCTTTGAAGACAAAATATTTTCCGAAAAGAAAATAAAATTATTAATTCGCCTTGACCTTTAGCAATTACCGATTTGTCGTCTCAATTTATTTCTCTAGTTCAAAATACAATTTTCTTTCACGAAAATCTCATTGTTGAATGGAAAAGAAAAATACCCAGCAATTGTCGTTCTATTTCTGGATGAAAAATGTCTGGATTTCGAGACGAAATATTAATTTAATTTTTTCGCACGGGAAACCGGCTGACCGGCGAGAATCTAATTAGGAACACCTACAAAGGCGACTTCCCGGCCGGCGGCGTAATTCTAATTGGATTAGTAACCGAAGCCGCCGAAGGAACGTTTTCAGGACCCTGCCTCTGCCTCTGTCACTGCCCTTGACCCTGCGTCTTTTCTCCTGTGAATTTTTTTTTTTTGCTGGTGCCTGTCTCATTACCACTTCCCCGCCCCGTTTGCCGCTTAAATTGATTGAAAAACCGCCCCTTAATCGATATTTATGGCCAGCCATGAGTAATTTTAATAGACGCTTCCCCCTCGACCCCTCATTAGTAGTAGGCAAGGCGAAATGTAAAAAATGTTTAGCTAACAATCCGGTTCGCAGCCGGAGCGGAGAAATACTAATGGCTGGGACGAGATGAGTAGGTACGCCTCATTACAAATGCCCAAGAGCAGCAACAAAGCCGGCCACAAATTGCACTTAATTGGGTGTGTTAAATAGTGTAAAAATTGATGTAAATTTAATTTCGAATAAGGATTGTTCGTGGCTGACGAGCCAAGTTCTAGCTTATTGGTTAATTAGAAACCAAGTCGAAAGGCAGGCGAAATTCATATGCAAATGCCGAATAGAGATGTCAGCAAACAAGTTTCGCGCCAAACCAAATGAAATACAAATTCTAAAATGTGCGACAATCCGCCAATTAATTTGGAAATCTAAAAAAAGAGTGGAACGCATAATTTATGCAGTTCAAAGACACAACAAAGCGAAAGACCAAACGGAACTCTACGCCATATCGCGTTGAAGACCCAACAAAAGCTGAGATAATGCTTCGTTATCAAAGGCATTTCATTTCATAATAAAAACAGAATGAAAAAAGAAATGTGAGAGAGCGAGGGAAGCGAATTGAATAATAAATTTATGTTCTGGTCAGCTTAAATAGTGGCCATGTTGGCGAGTAAAAATATTCATAAATATCGAAAATTGCATTGTAAAACTGCATTGAGAGCGGCGGCAGAAATTACACAGAAAATGTTAACTATCATAATTAAGTTAATTTGCGGGGTGGTTATGTGTTAACTGAACTTGGCTCATTGGGGTCGTTGGCGAAACACGAGGCCATCCTGATGGGGGAAAGTATGAAAGAGGTAGCCCGGCTTAATTAACCGAAAGTTAAGGCCCAATACGAGATCAAAATCGATGGGAAAAGCGCAAAGGCAAAGCGCTCAATGATTAATCCACCATCGGCCGTAATCATTTTAATAGTTTTGACATTTAAGCGACAAATTAAAATGGAATAAATGCAAAATAAGCGTAATAAATTTTAATTGCCACCGCCCCATTGGCAGGCAGCTGTTGCATTGATTATAATGAAATTATTATTTATTTATTTGGCATCTTTTTGTTATTGCATAATTAATTGTTGTCGCTCGAGTGGCAAACAATTAAATAATAAATCAGTTTTTAAACAATCATTTAATTATGTAAAAAATGGCCCACTCCAGATGAATTGAAATGCCATTTAGCGAGTGCAATTATTCAAGCCGCACTTTGCTGTTATTGTTCAATAGATTTTCGCCATTGTTGCAACTGGCAACCCGACACATCGAAAATAAACACAGAGTCGGTCGGCGGATTACAGAGCTCTTTCAATAGAATCGAAATAGAATCCCCTTTGCACTGCTGCTCCATTTACGGCGTTGTCTGACATTTCACATCGGAGCGTTTCAATGGAAAATCAATAAACTAAGCCAAATTAAACATTAATCCCATTCAATTAGACAATCATCATTGCTTTGGCATTTCCCATCTAACGGTAGCCGCATATCGGAGATGCTGCCGTGTGGCTGCCGCACGAGTTTATGTATGTTGCCGCTGCTGCCATCCACACCAATTGTCATTGATATCGATCTCTTACTGGAGAGTGAGTGGCGGCGGCAACAGGTGACTGACTCCGGACTGGTTTCTGGGCACATCGGACTTAATAACACCTCTCACGCTGACCGGTGTAATGGCCAGTGTTTAGCACTCTAATGGAGCAATCGCGGCCGCAGATCCCAAACCGCAGGGAACACACTCTCCCCGTCGTCTGGAACTAGATCAGTGCAATCAGTGTTCCCTTGATTATTGCAATTAGGTTTTAGGTGTACGGAAATTATGCGAATCTTCTTGTGGTGAATTTCGAAAATTCATCGGCAGGTAATAGCAGTCTTTGATCTTTGGCTAAGAGGTATTATTATCATTTCGGGAAAGGGTTAATTTTGTTGTAATGCATACAATAATTTTATATATTATATTATTATTATTGTATTTATTTCTGGGAATAATGTAAAATAATAAAAAAGAGAGAGTGGGCTTTAACATTTATTTTTATATAAATTAATCTATTATTCCCATATCAACCAAGTTAAATTAATTAATAAATAAAGGCAGTTAAAAAGAGAGCTTATCGCATACTTATTTATTAAAGTGTGGATAGGAATGTCAATACAGCTGCAAGCTATTTTAATTTATTCTCAGCTACCTCACTACGTCTAGTATATATATCCACATCACCCAAACCCATATCATCCGTACTCCTTTACCTAACCCAATTATTGTTATGTCAAGCCAGGGCTTAGTCACCACCCCACACGAGCATTTCATTCACCATCAACCTGATCAGTCACCTTTGCCCACACCCCCAAGTATAGTAAATATCTCCCAGTTGTGTATCCACTCGGTATCCCCAGCTCGCTCGTGACTCATCGGGGGATCTACGTTATAAAGAACATTCAGAGGAAAGCTGTTCGAAACAAAAAAGCAAGCAAGAAAACAATCATTATGCGGTCTGACGACTCTGGGACGCTCCTGAGTCATAAAACCGAGCTTAGCGGAGTCCTCGAAAATACAGAAATAAAAACAATATTGCCGCATAGTTGGGTTATGAGTTCAATAAATGGGCGGCCCCGACATATAGTGTGTGTATTAAAGCGCGTGTAATTACAAGGGGCGTATGCGGAATCGTATTAAATATTTGTGTTTATTATTGATAAGCCTATTGGGGTCAAAGGGGCCCATAAACAGTTATGCGTCTGTTTGGCTGGCATCCCATATTCGGCTTTTGGTGACCGAAACTTACCGTTTTCTTCTTGAACAAACAATGCCGAGGTAATCCCAAGTATAGCCGCTGTTATTGTTGACGGTTCTTCGGTTGTGGCCGCTGAATGATAGTAAAATTTATATTTCAAGCACGTGTCATTTGATTATTTTCGGTCACTTGGCACTTGGGGGCGTAGTGGGTGGCAGGGGGGTGGTGCACCCACAAGAAAAAGCGTAAATAGTTTAACACTGCACAACGGTAAACGGAAAACACAGGCGACAAAAACGAAACACGTAAAACCCGAACGAAACAAACCCGAAGAAACTGGGCGAAAAAAGACTCGCGGCGATCGCGGTGTGTTGCGTCTGCGTTCTTCGAATGCTAACAAGCGAATGCGAGGCTATAGACTTCTGATTCCGAGGGAGGGAAATACCTTGGCTCGCAGCAAGAGAGAGACAGAGAGGAAGAGCAGAGAGCGAGTCACAGAGTCATATTACCTGGGTGAGTAAGGTACACGGGGAAAAAAATCGTCATTAAGTAGGAAAAATTTAAGTTACAAAATGTTGAACCACGCAAAAAAATAAAATAATATTTTTTTTATCATAATGGAACAAACTTCAAACTTTTACTCAGCTTGCTTACGTAATTAAATTATTGTTATACAAAATGATTCATGTAAATAAAATTCTTGTGTTTTACTATAAAAAAATACATTTTAGTTAACCATATTTGTTTCCGTGTATAGACATCACTATCAGCAGCTGCTCTCTCCAAACTAGCACTCTCTCTGACTCTCCCTCTCTCAGCATGTTTGTTTAATCATAATGTACATATGTACGCTTCGCATAATGCATCGCATTGTTCACATTGTCGCCTTCGTTGTTGTAGTAGTTGGTGGTGGTTTATGCTTTTGTTGCTATTTCGCTTTCTTATCACAGGCTCTCCCTCTGTCCAGCTGTTCGGTAGCATTTCCAAAGGTGCGATCTCCCCCCTGCCTTACTTTTACCGTACCTTCAGCGCATGCGCAGCTGCCTGTGATTTAGTTCCTTGATTGGACTCGCTTGTTCCTCCTCTGGCTGTGATTTGATGCTAATTTTTTGCGCCATTCCCGGGAGTTAATAACATTGTTTGCAGATTATTTTTAACCCTTAGGAATTTCCGTTTCGACATTTGTTTGCCAACTTGCGCAAGTTTGTCCGCTCGGTCGGGGTGCCCTGATAAGATAACCAAAAGTATTGAAGGGCCAGTAAATATAGTAAATGTGGACTCATTCAAGATCGATCAGCGGCGATAAAACCTAATTATGGCACACATATTTTTGGCTGTTGTAACGCGACAGCAATTAGGCAATTGAGCAATTGGTGCAAACACTATTAAAGCGTTAAGAGATCGCCCACCTCTAAATAAAATACAAAAATTAAGAGCAGCCCACGGTGTGTGCTTTTTCTGTGCGCAGTTTTTGCTTTAGCCAATTTGTAGCAATTTCCAAATTGCGAAAGTAGTTAAAACTGTCGGGATGAGCTGGGTGGCATGGAGGTGGAACTGGATAGCAGAGTAAGCAAATTAAAACCGAAAACAACTGCTGAGCGATGTGCACTGGGAAAAATAAGATAGTGATAAAATAATACAAATATTATTGGAAAAAGTAAAACTATTTGAATTAAGTTTGACCTGTGATGCAACCATTTTCAGATATAATTTTCACTTTGAAACCAATAATAAAATAATTAAATAAATTATAAGATACTTAAATGGTATAACAAATACAACTGAAACAATTTGTTCCTTCTAATGTTCTTATATTTATCCTGTGACCCGAATCTTTCATATGGCACTTGGTGGTTTGAGTTACACAAGTTTCCATCGATTGTGTGGAACTTGCAAAGAACTCTCTTGTTGGCTGACATTTATTTATTTTATTTATTTATTGACAGCTAAGCTTAACTTTTTATTGATATGAAATGGCGTGACATTGACCCCGAGGCTTTTCACTGTGTGCAGCACAGCAGCTCCACAAAAAGCGACAGTTTTGGGGGGCCAAAAAGAAGTTCAGAGTGCACATGAAAGGAATTTCCCCCCATTTCGTTGTCAATGTAATTTGTCAGTTCAAAGACCCCGTGCGACATGAGGATTCCGTCGCCTGCCGTGCGCCGTATTTTGTGTACCATGTAACCGGGATGCACAAGGACCCGGATCCTACGTGCAAGATGTTTACATGGCGGTGCCGCTCTGACAAATGTGCCAAGTGTGCGGACGTGCGCCCAGCTCTCAGAATATAGAGCCCAGATCCCGAGACGAGTGCAGCTACAAAAAATGTAATCAATGTATTTTTGTCACGTTAACGAAATGCACAAGGCTCACATCTCAGCTCAGCTCAGCTCAGCTCAGTCACAGCTGCCTCAAAAACTACACAGAGAAATAATTTGTTGGATTTCTTAAATACAATCTTTGGGCTAGGAACTATGTCAGATAAAAAGGATCTATAAATCTCTAAGTAGATTTCTCGTTTATTAATAAGATATCCTGGAATTTGTATCTATTTTCTCTCTGTGGCCTTCACTTCCTTCGTCACTGCTCTCCAAACATAAATTCTGTCTGTCTTTCAGTCTGTTTGTCGAGCTGCCTGAATTTGCACGGCACAACAACAATAACAACTACTATTACAACTATAACTGCATCTGCAAGTACAAGTACATCCACAACTACAGATGACGGAGAAGAATGAGTCCAAATCCCAGGCAGCAGGAGCAGCAGCACAAAGGATTGTCAGGGAGAAATGTCACTTCGTTTGGCAGCAATTATCCCCAGAGCTGAATGAGCATTGACTGAGCCGGCGAATGAGCCTGCGAAGGATTCAGATCCTGTGCCTCCCGAATTCTAGACGGCAGCTGCCAGACTTTGGCGCGAGCTAGTCTGCAATTGCCCGACAGTGAGCTCTGGCTAAGGGTGGCAATTGCCGTGATTTGTCTGTTAAAAGTAAGCATAGAAATATCTTTTAAAATTTCCAAAAATTTGCCATTGTTATTCTTGGAAAATAAGGAAGTTTAATATGTTTTACAACAAATCAAATGAATTCTCGATTTTTTAAATATTTTTATGTTCAATATCCTCTGCCGAAATGCTTTCCATCGTTCATAATAAATATCATTTAATTTCCGTAAATTATTTACTGCTCATCGAGTACGTACTGCTGGCATGCCTTTGCTCAATCGCGCAAAGGACTCCCTTTTCGCTGGCAGTGATGTGTGCCTTATGCCACGACTTCCTCCCCGAAAAAGCAGAGCCCAGAGCGAAGAAAACTTAAGTGCATTTATGCCACTGCGAGTCGCGTCGTCTGCCAGCTGTCTGCACCCCCTGTGCATAGGTCTCGTCTCTCATTCCCTGGCAACCCTCGTGTGTAATTAAGTCAAGCATTATCGTTTGGAATGGAGCAGCGTTTTCGATATGCTGCATTGGTGAAATTTATGGGCAAGGCATTTGCTTTGCTAGCTGTTTTTAGACAGAACTAATGGCAGTTCATAACCTTACCTATGCATATCACAGTTGGCTATCAAAGTGGGACAATGGAGTAAAAGAACTCTGGTTTCTGTGGGCACCATCGATGAGTAATTCTTCTTTGACTGTATATCCACTGTAATGACATTTAACTATCAGTAGTATCTGAGGAATACCTAGGTAAACCCAGCAGATAAGTTGCTCAAACAAGGGGTGACGATGACATTTACTTTAAGTGTCTCTTTGTATGGTGTTTTACTAAATTTTAGGTAACTTTATTATTATAAGTAGAACTGTATCAATCAGACTAACAATAGAAGTCCATCGGAACTCAGAAATGGTAAATTAGTTAGCCACCAAACTCCCAGAGCCAAAGCCAGAGACCCTCTGCCTCCCGCATACCAAAATTCCAACTTCCAACTTCACCAGAGAGCCGGCTTAGCTTGGTCAGACTTTCGGCGGCATTTTTGCAGCATGACTTCAAGAGATATCTCTGAAGAGACTACATATAATGGACACTCTCTGGCGCCGTGAGTCACCCGCGAACTTTTCGTGTGTCAGCGCAAGAAAGAGCTAAGGAGATCGCCAAGTGATTAACTGTCTGTATCTGACAGTCGCAGATTCACCTTTCGAAGTGCCGAGTTGGCGGAAATCGTAAATAAGGGAGCTGGAGAATATTCAATAGCCCGGATCGAAGCGGAAACCCGACGCCTTCGCAGGCGCCTCCGGTTGCACTTCGCGCTGCCTCAGCTTTTCCTGGGCTGCCTCCCTCCGCCTTATCGCCGCGACTGTGTCATCAGAAAGCCATATAAAGAGCATGCCGCAGCAGTAAAGAAAATAATTTAACGACGAGCGACGACGACGAGTGCCCAGCCAAGATAGAAGATAGAAGATAGCAACAAGTCGCTGGCAGCCCGCTTGTTTACCTTGAGTTAGTTGGCCGCAGCGGCGGAACCGCCAGCAGAAACCCTAAACTTACAGCTGCAGCTCTTATCAGGTGCACAGTGCATTGACATTGTTTTGAGAGCGTAGCTGAAAAGCTCTTCAAAGTGCCCACACAAGCGGGCAGAAAAGCTGTGCCCTGAGAAATTGGGAAGTTGCATTAACTTATTTCCCTGCTTTTTGTTGCAGAAATTGAAGGGGGAAGGGGTTGGGCGGAGATAAGAAGGCAGTCTGTATTCAGAGGTTTTTCAGTTATCTTGTTTTCACTCTTCAAAGCTCTTGGGTTTCGCAAAGGAAAGAAATATAAAGTAGAAGAAATTCTCTAAATAAAGTATTTGGTTAAACGAAAGAGTAAGTCGAAATGGATATTATACCTTTGAATTTAAATCAATTTAAGTTTTTATTGGCTGTTGCATATTCAGATAATGAGTATCTTATAGTAGTATATTAATAAATAAATGAGTGATTTGGAAACCCTCAATAAAATATTTTTATTATTTAATGTGTCCAATCAAAGGTAACATATAATAATTACTTATAGCTTTCAATTTGTATTTTTTGGGTGTTGTATAAATTAGGATGATGGGTAAAGCAATTTATATTTCACTATATTATTTGCATTAAATAAATAATTAATATTTCAAAGAGGACTTGTGTAGTCTAGATGAAACTGTCTTTTTAAGCCTCTTAAGCCCTCCTCTGTCTTCATATTTTTCCGCTTTTTGGGGGTAAAACACAACTTGTCTGTGCTTAATATTTTCTCAAAAATATTAGAATTAAGTTGTGTTTTGCCGTTCTTAAGGTAGAAACTCCCTGGTTAACCAAGTTCTTTGTCCGATTTGAACCAAATTTTATTTGAGAATATTTTCAATTAATTTTTTCTTTGCTATAATTAGTAATAAACTTCGGACTGTTCAATTTGCTTTTCCTATAAATTGGCTACTAAGTGGCATAGTTGTTTTTGGGGATTTTTCCGCTATGGTTTCTCCTTTGTTTATCGAGATTTGGTATCCTTTTAATCGGTATTCTAAAGTTTGCATGTTAATGGAGTTGTTTGCCTTTCTAGCCAGCTGCCTTAGCCTTGACCATACATACATGTGTTCTTGCTAAGCGAATTCCTTGCAAGACAATGGGATTAGCGTGGTCCGTGCATGTCCTTGCCACCTCCCCGCTCTAGTCGCAGCTCGAGAGGGCTGCTTATTAAGTCATAGCCAATGCTGAAGGCAAAGTTCACAGGCACTTGGCGCCCACATAAGTATGCAGCGCGTTTATGTTTGTCTCAAGCGGTGCATGCAGCAGGATGCCTTTGTTTGTGTGTGTGAGCTGCCATAATTTACTATTTTGAGCAGCTTACACACACATACACACACTGAGGGAGACACTGGAGGAGCAGCTTTGTTGACTTTTGTTTTAACGCCTTTCCCGCACACACAGCCACACACGATAGCACTCACGTACATGCTTCACTTGACGCACATTGTTGTTTAAACTGGCGCTGGGGGGAAATCACACAATTTATAAGTGCGGACCAACAGAGCGGAGCTGGCCTATCTGGAAAAACAACAATGCGGCGATGGCGCCTGCTTTATATTAACAAGCCCAAAGAAAGAGCGCGAAAAGGGGCAGGATATGGCGAGGACGAGCAGAATAAAACTGTTGACAATGCCGCAAAACAAGCGAAAAAACATTGCATAAACTCGGGCGCACGCACCGCGAGGGAGGGAGAGGCTGGAAAGGGGGAAAGGGAGATGGCAATGTGGTAAAAGAGATGTTGTGGGTGAGAGTGGCGAAAGGATAAAGGATACTGGTTGAGTGTAGAAGGAGGTGAGAAGGCGTAACACTCAAAGAAGAGTGGGTGCTTTGGGATGATAATTATGGAAATAAATAGAGGAATTATAAATACTTTTATCGAATTATGTCTTTGAGGAATGTCTTTTTAAAAATATTATTATAATAATATTAAGCAAGCTTATTTTTCACCCCTAAAATCCCTATTTTATTCAAGTGTAAGACTGGATTTATGCTGTGGCATATAATGCGATGGCAGTTTGCGAGTTGCCGCTTTAAAAAGGCCGCCGAAAGCAAAACTCTTTTCACTTTGCCATTATGCGGCTTCTGGGGGGAGTGAGTAGCGGGTCAGCAAGTGAGGGGGCGGGGGGTGGGCTGTGCAATAACATATGTTTTTGGAGGCAGCGGGGATTATGTAACAACTCGCTGCATTTGAACAATGTTTACCGCCCCCCCTTTGTTCTTCGGTCCACCGGCGAAAAGAAAAGAGACAGCAATGTGGGCTGGAGGTCGCCGGGCTGCATGTGCGCCTGTGTGCGTGGCAAAGCCAAAATATTTGAACAATTTGCGCTGCAGATTTCTTTGGCAGCCGCAAAAGCGAAGCTAACAGCCTTCGCTCTCCATGTGTGTGTGTGTGTCGCATCCTTTGGCCTCTCTTTCCATCCTTTGGCTCCGTCGTCCTCGTCGCACTTACACACGCACACAGACTGCACTCGTTTAGCATCGTTAAGCTTTCCACTTTCCGCTTTTGTGTGCCGGGCCACATTTTTCGTGCTAATATCGTTAAAATGTTATTACAACGTAGTTTTTGCTTTAAGCTTCCCTTTGCACCCGCTCCCGCTTCCGCTCTCGTCCTGTTCCTCGCCGTTGGAAAATTATCGTTAGTTTGGTTGTAGTTCCGAGCCCCCGATGCCATCTCCTCCCTTCCCAGGATATTCTTTCATGCTTCTGGGCTGGATTTTCGCTACATCGTGTAAAATTAATTGAATGTAGCTGCAGCGCAGCAGCAAATCCAACCGGAACAGGCCCAGATGGCCAGGAGCGACTGCAGGCGAGGATCTGGCCAGTTGGCCACTGGTCCATGTAATTTAGATGCTGCCAAAGCTACTTGGGAGCAGCAGTAACTAACCAGAGCTCGAAGTGCCTTACCAGGAGAGCTTTAAATAAATATTATTTACAGAAGAAGGAAGCTAGAGATGGAGAGGATCTTTGATCGAGGCGAAAAGAAACTGTTAAATGTATAAATTCCTTTTTTAGACAGATGGAGAGTAAAGCTCAGATCGAAGCAGAAATTATGATGTTGCTGGTGTTTTTATTTGGTAAAAAAAGCATAAACGTACTCACTTTTTAATATATTTTATATTTTTCTCTCCGCTTTACCGCGAATCATGGCAATCAGAAAGTTATTATAGATTAAATAAGAACAAAAAAAATTGTTTTCCATGCTCTCTTTTATGCTGTCTGCAATAAAAATGCAATTTCTTTTTGCTGTGTCGCTTTTCATGCTGAAAAAGTGTTTTCAGTTTATATTCGTGCCAGCTTACAAATAAATATAAAGAGCGAATAACGAATATTTTGAATGCTAGACAGTATCGTTATTTGTATACTCGAGGTACGAGTGCTTGTTTCTGGAGTTCGTAACAGTTTCGACTTGGAGAGCCAATATGCCTTATCAAAGGGCGTCGATTGTTTGCCCAACTCCGACGACGACTCCGAGACTCCACCTGGCCTATCTTATCAGCCAGCTGAGAGCTCCTGCCACAATTTTCCCAACCCTCGGCATTCCTGAATGCGATTAAAAACCCCGCTGGATGTGATGAGTTCCCCATTCGCTGTGACAAATATTGATTTATGCTTTAAGCTCTCAACGTTTGCTCTGCTGCATCGCAGCAGGGTTCTGGAGCATATCAAATATTTGCTTAAATAAAGCAAAGGCAAGCTTATTTTTCTGCCAGCAAATGAACTAAGCTCCGGAATCGAAGGGCAGGGGGTTTGTTTTTCCCTCGCATTGCATGACAAACATGGCAGGAAAATTCTATGAAAATTTCGCTCTCTTTTCAACAGCCTTGGTCCAGGGCCAGGATAAATGATTTTTTCATCTTCTACTGCTGTGGCTTCTTCTTTTCCTCATCTTTTTCTTGGCAGGCGTAATTTAATGATGAATTCTAGAATACACAGAGGGAAAAATTTATATACATGCTCATTAATAAGGGTAATTAAGTTAAGAAGTATTTTATATTCAGAGGACTTCCTAATGGGGAATTTTAAAAGAAAGAATGTTAATAAAGACCAAGTTTATAAATGTATTTTTAATCTTCAATAATTTGAATAGAACACAATGTCGAATTGGCATTAACACTTTCCTTATTTTCTTAAAATAAAAGTATCCTTATAGTTTCTTAAATACATCATTAAGCTTAATTTTCTCAGTGTACAGCTTGGCCTAAACGTGGGCGTTTGTGGGCGTTCAGTTGCGTGTCTACAGAAATTATAATCCACACAGAAGGAGAGAAAAAGTGAGAGACAGAGGGACGGAGGCGACTGAGAAGGGGGCTGAGAGGGATGGATCTGCCATTCGTGAATGCTTATTTATATATTTCCTTATCTGCGATGAAAAGTGAACTATTATTCAGTGGGCCCTGACCAAGACGCGCTCAACTGAGACGCCAGCGGCGTGTGCCAGGACCTCGTCCTTGCACCCACCCCCGTCCCCTAAGACGTACGTATGTATATGTATCCTACCGCTCGCTGCTACCCCTATCCCGCTATGGTCCTGCGTAGGTGCTGCGAAGCGTGGCCAGACAGACGGCTGGCAGGCGTTAGGACACGCGTCCTTTTTTCCCAACTACCGCCTCGCTGCTGCTGTTCTGCTGCTGCTCCTGCTTTTCTGCTATTGTGCTCCCATTCAGGCCAAGAAAGTTTTCCGGTGGTGGGCTTCCTGTCCCAAGGAAATTAAAGCCAGCCTAGCAGCTGCGGAGCCTCACGTCGGCCAGTCAAAGGAACTATCGAGTTAGGGTTCCACGAATTCGTATATATTGAGAATCGAAGAATTTTTTTATAGAACTTGAGCTTTGGCTTACAATGAATTCCAATTTGTTTTCTTCTCTTGTGGCTGCATTAATTAATTAAATAAATATTTAATAGATTAGATTTTCGATTAAAGTGCCTATGAATCCAGGCAAATGCAAAATATATTAGTTAATTTTTTAAAATAACTTCTCTTAGTTTATTTTAGTTTTAGTTTTAAAGTTTTTATAGGGCATTTTAAATCCTGTTTAAAGGTCGTTCCGAATTTTTTCAAACCTCCTTCTTTGGCTTATCTAATCCCGGATGTGAAAACGCTTTAAATGCTTTGCCACTCTGTGCCGAGCTTAAGATGCACCTTTTCCATTCAAAGTCTTATCGGGCCTACTTTTGTCACACCAACACACAAAATATACACGCATTCTGATTCTATTGTGTGGGGATAAGTTTTCTGTTTATCTTTTGGAGGCCCGCAGCTTTACATCGAATCCGATTGTAATTTTGTGTGTTTTTGGCGTTTTAGGAGATTTTGGAGAGCCTTAAACAGCCCCGCATCCTTGAAGTCGGCATCAGACCAGTATCGTTTGTACACTGAAGGAAAAATCAAACTTATTATTAACAAAATAAAGATAATTAAATCTGAGTCTGAATATTCCTTCAAGGAAACATGAATCATATATTGAACAATAATGCTGAAGTTCGATTAAGCTATAAAGAACCTTCAACCTATCCAATTTGTATGATTTTTTCTCTCAGTGTAGTAAGGATTTTCGCACTTCCTTTGCCATCAATCAAAAGTGCGTGAAATCAAGAATTTATGCCTCATTGGCAGCCAGGGCACGCTCGAGCGCATTGAGCAGATAAAAGCATCAGCCGCAGCAGGTCGACACCGGGAAATCGCATAAAAATGCTCGATAAAGGGCGGGTAATATATGCACGCTCCTCCGCAGGGGGTGGTGGGTGGAGGGACTGGGTGGCCTGGTTGGCTCGGGCGACCGCAGGGCAACAAAAACATACATTTTATTAACCGACAAACACGGCGAAATGTCTCTGACCATACCTAGGGCCACGCACACTTGCTCCACTCTTCAGGGACTGCTGCCGAATGACCACAAGTCAGATGCACGTGTAGGCCCAACGGTGGTGGGTGGCGAGTGGTTGAGTGGCTCAGGGGCTCAGTGGGCGGGGCATAAAAATTGCATGAGCTTGAAGTTGATTTGAATGTGGCCCCTGCGCTAGACCCTGGAGGTGAGCAAACTGCTATAAATATCACCTTACCACAGACAATTCACATTGCAAGTTCCTAGCACAGGCCAGTTGTGGTTTCAGTTGCCTCTGTCACGCGTGCCACCTTTCGGCCACTTACTGCGGTCCTCGAGGCAAACTCCAACTGGGCTTTTATTGTGGATAATTAAGGTTAAAGGTTTGGCTTACATTTGGAGCAATAAAGTTTAAACTGTGGGAGTTCGATTTAGAGAGGGCTTTTTATTTAATAAAAGGAAAGAAAGAAACCTGGGTTAGGGTTTTATTTAAATAAAGTAATAACCCAAGGTATATTCCTTAGATCTCTAAGGTATAATACCAATAATTACTATTATATTTTGTGTCCAGCTTCTACCACTAGACAATTAAAAACCCATAATACTTGCATTTGCATGAGGACTTGTGCCTGGGCGATAACCCACTCCATCCTGTTCCAGGTGTGCTCTGAGCACCATTGAAAGTAACGGTTTTTTCCACGAGTCCTTTGTGGCTGCAATAGTTGACACCACCATGAGCTGGGCAAACACTTTCAACCCTCCTCGGGCGAAATCAACGCACGGCAGATGTGCGAGTTGAGCGATCGAGGCGCAGGACATGTTCCCTATCGCAGGACATATGCGGGATATCTCTCGCTTCCTCTCTCTCTCACTCTCTTCGTTGATAGATCCACACGGGGTAGCGCCGAAAATGCTTGTTTAATTACAGGACCAACCTGGAAACAAACTTCCCTTTATCCCGATTCGGGTTGGGTTGAGTGGGCTTGGTCCTGTTTCTGTTGCACTTTCCGTGCTCCTGTCGGTACAGTTTTATTGTTGTCCTTGTTTACATGTGATTCCATATGCTGCGCATTTCCTTGATGAAATTTTAAAGCATAAATTGTTGCTGTTCGTTTCCTGAAAATATTTGCTGTATGCAAAAGGCAAATAAAATGCAAACAATACGGTTGAGTGTGTATATTTTTATAATGCTTACCTGCTGGTCAAATGCAATTGCATAACCAAATAGTTTTAACTGAGGCATTTAGAAGATGTACATTTGTTTGCATTACATTTTTGGTTTTAGACTTTCGAAGGGGAAACTGCCATTTGATATTTTAATTTCACAAAGTGAGCCACTAAATGGAAATCGAATTTTAGACGACAGACAACAGACTTGGTACCCTAGAAATATTGATGTAATTCATTTGAAATTGAATGTTTTTAACAAAGTCCAGTTTTCCACATATTCCACCGGGAAAAGAGGCTTAAGAAAGAGTGCAGGGAATGTTGACCTCCTTGGGCTTATCCTCTAGCCGGAAATCGTTAAGCAACTCACTTGCCTACGTCCATTCATTCACTTACCCCATTCATTCATTCACTCACCGACTTAGTCCTGCCTTGATTCATTCAGTTATTCGTTGGTCATGCAAATCCCGGGCACACAAATTTACACCTTGGGTGCAGTTTGCAAAGCCCGGGATAATCCGCATTAGTTGCAGAATGCAGACGGCCACAGACACCGAACGAGACCGGACCGGCACAGGCTAAGACCCCTTCCAATCCGAAAGGACCATGTGGCTATAGGGCTTAGTTTCGCCCGCTAACTGATGCCATTACGCTATTTTCACAGGACACAGGCGGAGGCACAGGCACAGGCAGAGGCACTGGCAAATTGAATCGTGTTTTGTCGAGCATTTCATTTCGGCATTTGTCAAATGTCGAAAATGTCCGGACTGGCTTCGGTCCTAAAAGTCCTTAAAACCCCAAACAGAAACAGAAACCAATAAAATATGTATGTTTTGCCCATCGCTCGTCGCTGCCCATTGCCAATTGCATATTGCAATTTTAATTTTTCAATTCATTTTATGTAGAATATCTGTCCGAGTCGATGTCCCTAGCCCCCCGGCCAACTGGAGTCGGAGAGCCACAGGGGTGCCACAAATAACAAATTGCTTGTCATTGGCATTGCCTCAGCCTCAGCCTCAGCTTCGGCCTCGTCCTCGACCCCAAACTGGGGCCATTCCTCGCAGGGCCTGGCCCATAGCATTTACAATTTGAATCTCGATTAGAATTCATTGAGTTCCCGGCATTAGTTAGCCATCAGCCTCTAAGCATGCACAGTGGTTGGAATGAGTAAATTTCATCCTGTAAAAAGTTGTGCACTTAATATATTTGAATCAATTTTTAGTACATTTCTGTGATCTCTTTACAATCTAATTGAAATATTCTTAGTGCCTTAAACATAAAGTGTCCGCTTTATTGAGCTTCTATTCCCAATTCTTGCACAAGTCCCAGCACCTTGCGCCTTTGCAGCTTGTCATTGGGGGTTTTTGGCAGACTATCTATAAAATAAATACCTCCCCGAATGTGGTAGGCTCCACTCAAGTGCCGCTCCACAATGCTCCGGATTTGTTCGGCCTGCAGGCGCTCGCCCTCTAGGCTTTTGGTTCTCACAACAGCGCAGGCCGTGAGGTTGGTAGACACCTGATCGGGAATGCCAAAGACACAGGCCTCACTAACGCCCGGTAGTCTGAGTATAAACTCTTCGATCTGCTCGGGATATATCTGGAAGTTGTTGAACTTGAAGACATCGGTGTCACGCGTCTGGATATACAGGTATCCCTCGCTGTCCAGGTAACCAATGTCGCCGGTGCGGAACCACAGTCCATCCGAGCTAAGGGCTCTCCTGGTGGCCTCCGGATTGCGGTAATAACCCTCCCACTTGTATCGCAAACGGGCATAGACTATGCCCACCTCATTGATGCCCAGCGGCATCTTCAGTTTGTCCAGGACACGCAGCTCCACATTCCGCATGACCTTGCCCTCGCAGCCCACCGGACCGCCCACATTTTTGCTCAGGCCTCCCATCTCAGAGAGGCCGTAGCCCACGATGAATCGCTGGCTTCCAATCAGTTCGTACATTCGTCGGGAGACTGCCTTGCACACCTTGGAGCCAGCTCCGATCAGCACTCTTACAGATCCGAGCTGGGCCTTTAGCTCCATAAGATCGCAGTCGTGCTTGGAGAGCAGGGCTATCTGGTGCGAGGCCAGAAAGAGGAAGGTCACCTTGTGATTGGCCACCAATTGCAGGAGATACTCCACGCTGTAGGGCCGGTTGGTGATGATGCGACGGCATCCGTTAAGGAGGGAGGCCAGCAGGATTATAGTTCCCGATATCCAGTAGAGGGGACTGAACGAGAGCAATATGCTGTCCCGGGTGTAAGTGTTGGGACTGCAGAAAATAGAGCGAAAGTATTATTATTACAAGACTTATTGTAAGGAATATAATTCTTAAAACCATGAGATCCTCACTTACTTTTTGCAATTGCAGAGCAGACTTCGATGGGATCGTGTCACACCCTTGGGCATCCCCGTAGTCCCTGAGGAACAGACAATAAAGGCCGTATGATCTCCATGCAACTTTGGACAGGGAACATATCTGAAATTAACAGGAGATTTCTTTAGATATTTTATTTAAATGTAAAACGATCGACTTACGCTGCAGCCGTAATGGATTCGTCATCATTGAGCAGGACACTGATATCTAGCACACCTTCTATTTGCCCATTGACCAGATATATCCTGGCAGGATTGATCAATCTCTCGTTGACGGACTTAATTATGTGATAGTTCTCCACATCGCAAAAGATGAGCTTGGGCTCAGTGATGTCGTACATGTACTTGACAGTCTCTGAAAGGGAAAACCCGAATCAGAATATCAATATCCAACCATTCTTTCTTATTCTTTCAACTTGTAATAGGTTGGACTGCGTCTTACCCTCTGTGAATTCCGGATGAAGTGGATTGATGGGGATGCCCCTTAGCAGAGCAGCGATGACCACGCTGGTCAGGTAGGTGGAGTTGTTGGCCGAGATGCCGACGACATCGCCCCGCCGCAATCCCAGCCGCTTGAAAGCCTGGGCAAGGCGTGCGCTCTGCTGGGCCAGCTGGCTGCCGGTTAGCTCCTGGCCCGTGGGATCACAGTGCTGCATCACCTGGTCGGCATTGATCTGTAGCACGCGCATGATGACCTCGCCGAGGGTCATCTCCGGACCGTAAAAGTCCTTGCCCCGCGGCCCAAACCAAGTCCGCGAAGCGGCGTCGTAGTGAACCTCGCAACTCATCGCGCTGGCGAACGAATAAGTGATTTATTGCGCCTCATTTGGGTCTTATATGGCACCGGCTAGAGGAAACAAAAGCGGAGCTGCTAATTAGTTGGACACGCTGCGTCGCCCCAAGACGCCGGTGCCGGCTGCCTGTCCCCGGTGACATCTAAAATAGATGCTGATTTACTCATTCGCATCTCATGCTGGCCGCTAATAAAAACCGGCAGTCCACCAGACAGGCCAGATATGGAAACTTTTCGATAACACGAAAGCCTCTTCGGCTGACTCATTGTGTTTACATCTGCAGAGCACGACTTTGTCCAACAGGTGACATTTATTAATAACAGAGATTGCCTCACAGATGGGTGGTGGCCTCACTCAGCTCCGGCCAGATTCTCCTCCGCTGCACCTTCTTGTTCTGCGTCTTCGGGAGATTTTCCACAAAGAAGACACCACCCGTTATGTGGAAGGCCTCGCTCAGGTGTTGCTCCACGATTCCCTTTATATCCCGATCGGTGAGCTGCTCCCCCAACTCGTTCTCCTCGCGTACCACGGCGCAGGCTGTGAGATTGGTGGACACCTCGTCGGGTATGCCGAAAACGGCCACTTCATGGACTCCTGGCAGGTGGAGTATAACATCCTCGATCTGCTTGGGATAAATGGGAAAGTGGTTGTACTTGAAGACGTCGGTGTCGCGTGTCTGGTAGTGCAGGCAGCCGTCGTCATCGAAGTAGCCGTGATCCCCCGTCAGCAGCCACTTTCCGTCGGGCGTGACCGTCACCTGGGTGTCCTGCGGGTTGTGGTAGTAGCCTCCCCAGCGGAAGTTGAGTCGCACCAGGATCTGACCCGTCTGGTTGGGACCCAAGGACTGACCCTGTCCATCAACCAGTCGCACCTGAATGTTTCGCAGCAGCTTGCCCTCGCTGCCCAGTGGGCCGCCCACATTCTTCGAGATGCCTCCGATCTCGGAGAGACCATAGAGGACGGCGAACCTGTCGGCGCCCAGCAGCTCGTACAACTGCCGCCAGATGCTCAAGGGAACCTTGGATCCACTGCAAACAAACGATTGGACACTCTGCATTTTCTCGGCCAGCTGAAACCGTTCGGGACTGCGGGCCAAGAGGGCCATGTGGTGGGGAACGGTGAGCACGAAGCTAACTTGGTGACGCTCCACCAGGTCCGCAAAGTACTCCACACTGTAAGGACGGTTGGTGATGATCCGGCGACACCCATTGACCAGGGAAGCGAGCAGGGTGAAGATGCAGCTGATCCAGTAGAGCGGACTGATGCAGAATAGCACCGTCTCCGAAGTGAAGAGCTGAGGGCTGACGGGTTATCAGGCATTAAGAAAAAGCTTGGAGGGAGATGCCACAAGCAACTCACATTTTGGCACTGTTCAGGAGGCTGCGGTGCGAACGGCTTACGCCCTTGGGCAAACCAGTTACGCCCGAGGAGGTGATTATGAAAGCCGTGTCATCGCCGCTCAAATGCGGGCAGGCGAAACTGAAAGGGCAAGGGGGAAGGTTAGGGGTTTGCTATCATTATACGGTGCCTTAGCTACCTACAGGGTCTTCTCGTCGTACTCGGTACAGCCATCTGCCAGCAGATCCTGAATGTTGCGAACTCCTGGCAGTGTTCCGGTGAGCAGGATGAGCTCCGTTTTGAACTTGAGACTGCTCTTGACCGCTCTCAAGGTCTCGTAGTTATCCAGGTCGCAGAATATAACCTTGGGCTTGGTGATCTCGTACATATAGGCCGTAGTTTCTGATGGGTATGCAATAAACTTTAAATTTAAATTCTTTTTCAATTTCTGTGCTAAAGATTTACCAGAATCAAAGTCCGGATGCAGTGGGTTGATGGGAGTACCATTGAGCAGGGCTGCGATGACCACTTCGGTGAGGTAAGTGGTGTTCTTGGCCGAAATGCCCACCACATCGCCCCGCTGCAACTTTAGCCGCTGAAAGGCGTGGGCGAGCCGGCGGCTCTGCTCTAAGAGCTGCCCTCCGGTGAGCTCCTCGCCCGTGGGATCAAACACCTGCATCACCTTGTCCGAGTAAAGCCGCAGGATGATTAGGGCCACCTCGCCGAGCGTCATATCCGGACCATAGTACTCCTTGTCCTTCGGGCCCGACCATATCTTCTCAAAGCTGTCGTATTTGGTGGCCGCCATTTGGCTCGCACTGATTTCTCGATTCCTGTCGGACGGTCGATGGGACAAAACAAAACTTCCACGCACAGCAACTGAGTTTCGGCGAGTGTGGCCTGGCCTATATATATAGGCCACCACCACCACCTCGGTCGCCGGCGGAACTAGATGTGCGATCTGCTAATTGCCCAGACACGTTCCCCGTAGCCATACCCTCGCTCCGTGCCCGCTGCCAGCCCCTCTAATAAACTCTGGCGACAGTTGGCGCTGTCGAATTGTCAGATGAGTGTGTTTGGGCATAGCACATGAGCCTGAATGCGAACTGACACTGGTATCGGTCCCGCAGGGATGTCATTGCGGATGTCTGAATCCCAACCGGTTTCCAACTCCAATTATTCGAGATTTGGGTGGTAGCTTTAAAGCCGTTGCCGGAGGGGTCTTTGTATATTTATATGTTGATTGGAGTCGTGGCCTCATCAATAACCATTCATCATCGAATCCCAACTATCCTGTGATTTTATTTACCTAACCAAGGGGCATAAATAAGGTAAATGTTATTCTTTGGGTAACATGTTCAGCATGTTCTTCGAGCATGGAACCACAGTGCCGGGAGGGATTCAGTCTCTGCCCGCCGCCTGGCAATTGCATAATTTCTACGATTAAACACGAGCTGAGCTCCAGCCCCTCCGGAGTCCGGACGCCTCACTTCCCCCCGCCTGAAGCTGCTCTGCGGTTGTCGCCACGTCGCACGATTCCTGGTCCTTGTGCGCTGCGCCAGGTGGATATATACGCGCAGCCGGCTATATATATGTATAAATGGCATGTGCAACCGCAGAGAGATAGAGTCGCATCCTTGATGGGCACACGCTTCATTTGCGTGCTTAGTTAGGAAATCAAGCGTATGGCTCCGGGACACCGATAGAAGCGGACACGGGGCACGGGAGCAGTCAGAACTTAAAATGCAAGGAGCATCCTTCCACCTGCAGTTGGGGCGGAGTGGGTTGGTCTCTCTCTTTGAAACTTTGTTGCGTAGCCGGGCAAAAAGTTACCCAGAATCGGCGGACGGAACTTGGGGTGCGGCAGAGATAGTCCTGAGTCCTGAGTCCTAAGCGGAGTGAAAAGCACGGATTTGCCAGGGGCTGGACTGATTCATTGATTTCACTTAAATTCTCTTGATGCTGCGAACTAAACTTAATTAATTACGCGGTCGGCAGAAATGTGCAACAAACTGGCAAACTGGAGTGGGTAAAACTCTGTGATCAGCAGCTAATAAAAGTTGCGAGCAACTTTTTTATTGCCGTTTTATGACCTGGACTCGACTACGACTTGGCTGAGGGGACAAAACAAGGCGACTGCAAACAACTTGTGCCACATTTAACTAACTTCAAATCTCGGCAATTAACTGAAAGTCACCCGCAGCGAGAGTCCCAGACGCCGACATGGCAAATGTAATCAGGCCCAACATTATAATTAACCGCAAAATGCAGTCCACCAGCCAGGACACCCAACACTCCGTCCCGTCCTGCAGCACCTCTCCTCACCACCCCCTTTGCTCTACGGCCTGCTATTAAAACTTTTACGACAAGTAGGCGAAAAAAAAATTACTTAATTAAAATGATTGACTAAACAGAAAAGTTTGTGCGAAATCATTTTTGCTTTTTTTTCCCTCCTCGTAACTAGCTGGGCATACTTTTCCGGAACAATAGTTCTTTCCGGTTTGCGGTCCGCCCTATATATCTGGCCCTCTCGCTTCCTCATAGCCCTTGCTCTTTTGCGCTTATTTATTGTTTGCCTTTGGCCGGAGGCTGTGAACATTTTTTCTTCTTTTTTTTTTGTTCCGCGTGAAGGGCGGCGGAGGGGTTCTCCAGTCCAAGAGAACCTTAGATGCGACAGCAGCTTGTTGTTCATCTAACAAATTAACGAACGCCTCGAGTGTTGTTGCGTGCTAGCCCCCCCTCGCCCGCCCACTCCCCCCTCCCGCTTGCTCCTTACCCGAGAAAACTTTGAAGTGTTAATGAATTGAGTGGCAGTGGGAGCAAGCGAGAGAGAGCCACATAGGCAGAGTAATGACCGTTGGCCGCTTTTGTGGTCAATTTTCTGGTAATTGAAATTATGATTTAATTTAATTTGCCACAAAAAGTGTTGACAGTGAGATAGGAATCAAAAGAAAAGGCCAAAGGGGACGAGAGCAAGTCAAGCTAAAGAGATTAATATCATATCTTGATGGGAATTTATAAGTAATTTGGGTTAATGTTGACACAAGATAAATCTAAAATGTCAATGCTTATATTTGTCAGAGGTTTTAACTTTAAAATAATATTTTATAAATTTAAACAAAGTATCTTTAAGTCAAAGCCATCAAATCAAGACTCGACCCTTTTAAAGCTGTAATTAAATTAATCAACTCAAAATCCCTTATTGTCCTGTCCCGATATATATGCTAATGGCATTCAAGTGATAATCGGCCCAACAGGACTGAATAATTCAAATGGGATTATGTAATGTGGCATTTAATAATTTACATGTGAGAGATGTGTTTTAGGCGTCATTACAAATCGTTACAACACTAATAATCCGTCCAAATGAGTCATTAACAATTAATTAGAGCGCCTTATAGACGCTCTCAAGTGTTTGTGTCTGCAAACACACACGGATATGCATAAGCAACTACACACACACACACACGCACACCCTTATGCATAATGGATGTCGTGGAAAGCGGAGGAAAATGGAGTCCCATTTTACTGCACTTTCAAAACTGGCTTTGTGTGGGGATGCCACAAAACCAATTACAGCTCGATTCGAAAGCGTTTTCACTTTGGGCCAAAATCGGTGCCCCACACACACACCCATACTTAACCCCAAGGAAACTACGCAGCTGCCTAATGGAGCAAAGTCGTGGAGCGAGAAGGACTTAGTCCCTGATGGCATATAAAAAGCATTTAATTTAAATGATGTTCAAATGGCTCGGATGCCAACTGTTGATACAGTTGAGCAGCTACTTACTGCTGGATTTTACTAAAAACCACTCGAAGTGGGATAGAGTAACCTCAATTTTCTAGTTTCTAGTCTAAGATAATTGCCATTCCTATTTATTTAAAACATTCATTTTTCTTGTTTATTAGCTCGTTCTTACTGAAAGCGAAATGCATTTTTAATTTCACTTCCAGCTGCACTCAGGAACTTTTGTGTTAACTACTGATCTTTCACTCGCTTCAACGCCCACTGCCATCACCTGCTACTAAAGTCCACCGTTTACGGCTTTTCCAGCGACGGAAAATGAGTTGCCAAAAAATTTTAATTAGAAAATTCGCACATATGCACCTAATGTGCCCCGTTAACAGTGCCATTGGGCGGAAGTGAGGAGGGAGCGTGCAGTGGGACGGGGCCAGGAAATCGCCATTTCCGATTAGGCACCTGGCAGGACTAACTGGCAATTGTTACCTGGCAACTGTGCCACCTGCCCATCGACAAAGGCCATTCACAATTGTCGCCGCTTTTCGAGGTGCATGAGTGTGGAAAAGCTCTTTCCACGTGCCCCAGCACAGGTGTGTTCAACAGAATAGTTTAGCTCAAACTTTTGGAAATTAAATTTAATATTTTTATAGAAAAGGTTTTATGAAGAATTTTTCTGTTATTTTAATAGAAAGTATTATGAAAGTATTATTTCTAATAAAAAAAAAACGAAAAATACTCTTGATATATATTTCAAATGGAAAAACAGGATAATTAATAAAAGATTTTTTTAATACTTTAAAATCAGTTTAATTTCAAGTTTCACAAGTTTAACTATTGTTTTCACGCCTAAGTGTTAGTTAGTTGAAAAGTGTGACAGAACCTGGCCATAAGTGTGATTGCACGGCTATGCTGTTGCCAATTAAACTGTTCATTTTGCCGGATTTTCTTTGTTTTGAGTCACTCGCAAAGAGCGTCATGTCAGCCTTGTTTGCCACTGCCAATTGATGCCTCATAATTGCTCATTAACCCAACAATCGAGGGACTCGCGAACAATTGCCATTTAATTACACGGCATTTCAATTCAATGTTGGACAATTTAATGTCCGGGAACACTGAAATCAGGAATATATATTCAAATGAACACGATTCGAGGCATACTTTTGGGTGCCACTCAGTCGACTACCTTGGTCAAACAACTTTCCCCAGCTTCGTTTTATTCAGACAATAAAATATATCATTCCAATTTTACCAGATTTTTATTTGTGAACCGACTCCCTTGGCTCGTTCCGGGCCAATTGAGCTGACAACGAAAACACTTTGCCGGCTATTTAAGCCAAAAGGCAGACGAACAAAACAAAACTTTAATTTACTTGTGGTCAACTTCTGGGCCCCTCCGTCTCAGATCGTCCCTTACCATTACTGGCTCCGCTGGCTGTACATAAAACATAATAAAAGCAAATACAGCAGAAAAAGCAGGGGGCAGCAGAGATAAAAAAAAATTAATTTTGCACAAACTAAAGCCTTAGAAAATTTATGCTCTGCCTGCATAAACAAAAGCACATAACGAAAGGCAAAAGGCAAAAAACCAGAACGAAAAACAAGCAACAATTCAATTCATTGGCTGCGAAAGATGCAGACATGGGCAAGCTCGTGGTCAAAACGCACTGCTGACCGGAGGACGAACTTTTTGCTGGCAAAAAAATGGGGGAACTGCAGAGGACGGAATATAGGAGCAGGATGGTGGCCAGGAGCCATGCCATTCCTGCATTGCGAAGACGACGTTGCAGCTAACCGCAGGCATTCAATTCAACTAGAAAATACAACTTTGCTGCTGCTCCAGCTCCAGTTCCTGCTCCTGCTGCTTCTGCTGCTTCTGCTGCGTTTTTATTAGCTCAGACACAATGCAAAAAGCCTCTGACTGCCAGGACCTGCGTATAAATAATGAAAACGGAGCAACAACAACAGGGCTGGCAACATCCTTACGCAGCATTAACAGCCAAAGAAAAATGCTGGAAAAGTAATTCCCTCGCAAAAATAGAAACATACAAAAACAGGACGAAAGTCAGACCAAGCTTGAATCGAATTTTAGAGTATCCTTTTTTACATTTTCCTTTTAATAACTATAAAATATTATTATTAAAATGTGTAATTTTAATTAATTTATATCTAGTTTACAGTTGATAGTCAAAGTATTTCAAGAAACAGTCTTTTTAAAAAACCCCTAAATTATTCTCAGAAAAATTTTAAACTCTTTTTTTTGTTATGGAATAAAAGAAGTCACTTTCTCCACCCCAAAAATGATTCCTACACCAAAGGCTCCAAAGGAAAATACTCGGTACTGCGGTGGTGGAATAAAAAAACGCATTTAAAGTTCCCCAAGCAATTGGAGCGAAGCGCAGAACTTTTTACTCCTGCTGCTGTCAGTGGGTTAAGTGCACGAACACCAATAGTCCTTCCACCAGTACCACCACACATACAGACACCCGGGCACATAGTCATGCTGCAAATTCGATGCATTGAAACCATCATTAATCAGGCAGTAGCGAATGGCAAAGGAATGGCAAGGAGCCTCGCAGAAACTTCCCTACCGTTGCTCTCACATCAAGGACTGCCAACGCCAAACCGCTCCTTTAGGCTTCCCTTTTCGGCCCTGCAAATTATGCAGTATTTTCCTAGGAAATTTCAAACAAATGTTGATTTAAGATTGAAATTCTAATTTGAGAATCTGTGAGAATATTTGACGAAAGTTCACTTAATTTCTGTTTCCATTAAATCTTTGAATAGCTGATACTTTTCATGTAACTTTTCCGCCCACTTTAAATTACTCGTGCTGAAGATGTCCTTGAAATGGGAAATTCTTAATTTTTTTTTTGTTTTTAAATACCTGCTTTATTAAACGTTTGATTCCTGAACAGGCTTGCGTGTGACTAAGTTGTGGAGTTCGGGGGGCCAGTGAAAATGTCACACTAGCGTCACACGGCGCGTCCTTGTCGGTCTGACGTCCTTGCGTGTGTCGCATGTGCTCTGCGTCCTTGCGCCCGCCAACGAGTTATAGCTTACTCCCAGCTGCCACAGCACCTGCAACCATCCACCCACTTGGCTAAATCCTTCCATATCCTGCCGAGTGTGTGTGTGTGTGTGTGTGTGGGAGGTGCAATTTATTTTGCGCTATGGTGCTCGACGACGACGACGACGACTGCGTTCTACTCCTGATGTAATTAGCGAAGTTTACCGTTGTGTATTTTTATAATACTATTTCCCCCTGCAGTCCCCGTCTCCGGGTTAACAAATTGAGCGCTCGAAGGAGGATTTACTTTCATTAGCGTTTGATTTACGCTTCCAATTCCGCTTGGAGTTATAGCTCAGCGTCCTGTGGGGATATATGAATATGCAGGGCCAGAGATGGGAAGTCTAGGTACATTTTTAAAGATTTAAGGTACCTAAAGAAGAGGATAAATACTTAGTTTGCACATCCTTAAGTCCTGACTTTAATTTGAACTTTTAAATAAAATTATTTGCATTAAATAAATATCCATAAACCTCCTTTTTTTTAAATATAAATAAAGGAATAACTTATGGGTACAACAACCGGAAAAATCTCCAACACTGGCGGCTTGTTTGCTGGCCCTGGCAGTGAGTGGAAAATTGTATGTCAATTGAATGGCCAGAAATCACTGTTTAAATTTGCATGCATTTGCAAAGGCAATCGGGCCAAAGGACAGAGGACGAAGGTCGCAGGACGCTGTCCAGGCGGAAGCAGGTCAGCGGGATAACAACCAGCGGACTCTTAGAGCCGGTAACTGCGATGGCAGCAACCGGCAACGGTTAACGCGCAGTTGCCGCATGCATAAAACATAAGGATAACGAACGGAGCACCCACAGGACAGGACAATCAGGAGAGCGACTGAGACCGGGACGGGTTGCTGCTGCTGCTGATACAGGACCCTGCCGGAGGCATTGTATAATTAAAATTGCATTCAGATGCAAATGCAAATGCGAGTGTAAGCTACAAAGCGTAAGGCAAGCGAACGCTCACAGATTAGACAACATCCTCCCGTTGCCACTCGCTCCATTCATGATCCTGTCCGAGCCCTGGAACAGAGGTAGCAGGACCTTTGTTGTGTGGGCCGGTCTTTGGAAATCCTATTAGCCGCATTTCGGCCCTGTTCAATGAGGCCATGAGGAACACATTAGGGCCCGGGGATTTACACGGACTTTGGCCAGTTTAGTGCAGCAAAGTCCTGGCCAATTGAGCCTGCCCTGCCCGAGCCGGTGTTGGCCCAAACACAAAGCGCATCCGTTCTACCTGAAGGTGAATTACTGCCTCCTTCCTGGCAGATCCTTAAGCTCGCTCGCTCGCTCGCTCGCATCGCACGCATGCCTGGTGATAAATTTCAATTTATGAAATAACTTCCCTCTGGCATATTGCATTCGTGCCGCAGCTAAGTGCTTTTTTATCCCATGCAAATCCCGGGCTGAGCGGCGTACGCCAGGAATTTGAATGGATATCCATTGATGCCGGGCATACTTTCCGAGTTCATTGCATTTTCGCACCTCGGATTAAGTCAGCAGCCAGCAGCAGCAGCGGGGGACAAATGGGCGCGGCACGTCACCTCTTGCCGCTCTTCAGCGGCTTAGTGCACACGTGTCCCGGCAACAGGTAACAATTGTTGCACTGCCCGCAGGTCGTGTGCCGCTTCACCTGGCCGGGCACGCGCGCTCCACAGAGCCCGCCAGGTGACTCCTTGGCCGGTACAAAATCAAATGCGGGCCAGAAGGGGTGGGGTGGCACACGTGCGCCTCTAATTGAAATGCAATGCGAGTGCTCCACACTCGAAAACCCAGTTCCCGGCAATTTTGTAAAAATATACATTCGTCTGCCAGCACTCACCTGGCCAGGCCCTCAAGGCACTAAGCATACATGTTTTTATTTATTGGCATTTTTTGAAAATATTTCACAGTTGTGTAAGCTTTTGTGTGTTTGCTTTTTCAGAGCTTTACAAATATTTTGCATAGCCAAAGGTATAAAATATGCGTGTATTTATTACGACATTTTTAAAAGTACTACATTTACTGTAGTGTTTTAATTGTTGTCCGCAAAATATATTAATTTAATACATTGTATTGTGCTTGGAACATTTGTAAAGGTTTAAATTTTTTAGCAGAGGTTGTTAATAACATTTTTAGTGAATGTTCTTGGAACTTTTAATGCAACCTCTTCCCCATAACAATATTCGTAATTACTTTTTAACCAATTAACTTTATAAAAAGACTTTAAACTATTTAAACGTTATAAATTTTATTTAGCTAAACTCCTTACTACTTCCCTTTTGTCAAGTGCATAAAAACCGCTGGATATCCAAGCATAAACTAGAGCTTCCCGCAGCTGCCTTGGCTGGTCTCCTCCACCAGTTGCACTCACAATGCACAAACAATAATGCGATTAGATTTGACAAATCCAATTTCGATGACACTCGCTAGCACAACATTAATGAACTGCAAATATTTGTTCCTCACTTTACCCCTCCCTTTCCCTTTTCCCATTGCCCCGCTGTGCGGCACGTGGCTGGCGTTTCAATATTTGCCGCATGTAAATTTAAGCTCGTCCAATCGAGTGCAACAAATCGCAGCTCAACAGCATATCATACTTTGCATATTAATGCCACCGGCAGAGACAGCACAGCTCCTAGTCGTGGCGAACTACTCCACGGTGGATTCACTGCAGCGGCTAGGAATGTCACCACCAAAGCACAGTGGGACTGGAATCAAAGCCCGAGGGTATTAATTCAGAAGAGGAGAAAGCAGCAGGTGATGGCTTTTAGAAGGAACTTACTAAGAACCTTAAATAGTATCTTTTATATGCAGCTAACACTTTAAAGATTTTTTTTGTAATATTTACATATTAAATAAACAAAAGCATACTTTTGGGAATCGAAGAAACCCAAATACCCTTTAAATTAAATTAAATTTCTAAGGAAAATTGAATTGTGAGACTAAAAAGATGGATCTTAACAGAAATAAATCAAGAAAATGTAAAAATCCCTCTAAAAGTCGCCAAGTTTAATTGATTTCGAAGCAAGTCAACAAAAATCATTGCAAAAATTAATAATAATAATAATATTAAGTACCTTTACCCCGCTCCTCCCACTGTGCACCGCCAGCGCTCCAAGGGCAAGTGCCACCCGAATGGCAAAGCATCAGCTCCAGAGCAAATGCTGCAAATGAAAGAAGGAAAATTATTTGTTTTCCCTCATTGAAAATCGCGCAGAGTCCGCGCTGCACTAGAAAAAATGAGAGAATGGCTGAATAAAATGTAAATGAAATTGTGTTGGGATTGGAAATGGTAATATGAAAGTGGCAGCGGGAATGAGAAAGAAAGGCCATGATAGCGAATTAATTGGCGGAGCTTCAAGGAGAGAAGACTTTGCAAAAGTGAAATTTCAATGAGTTTGTGGCACAAAGATTTTTAATCGGACTCTGCCGGCAACTAGGATTCGGCCACAAATAGAGCATGAAGGGTTTTAATACTTCCAAAGAATATTAATAGTGACTATAAGTTGATTAATCGAAGTGGAAAGTGCAAGCAGTGTTCAAAAACCCTGTATTTAATTCCAATTAGAAAATGTATAAACAAATACAGTAAACATAGAACCCTGGCTAACTAAGACCGTCACAACGATTAACTTTTAATCTGTTTCAGACACTTTATCGTAATTTTTCAGCTATCCCTCTTCGGTCGTCGGCCATGGCCACTGGTGGCACTCAAATCGAGTGTCTTTCCCGGACCCCTTTTTATATTTTGACACATTATTTTCGCTTTGGCACTTCCCGAGCTGACATCCAAGGAACCAGCAGCTGGCAAGGTTGAAAGGCGCATTTAGGACCCATTACCATTAGAGGACACTTTGCTTTGCTCGAAATCAGCCATAAGCCGGGCCTGGCATCCTTTGGCCAGGACATTTGCATGATTTTTGCAAGAGTAATAAACGTGGCGAGCGAAAAAAAATGGAAAATAGCAATGGGAATCGACCAAGGGCGATGATGGTGGCGGAAAGGGCAATGCCAATACTTAATGTCAGGCACGTAGCAGGGACACTTTGCGTCCATTGACATGACCAGCTCTCCTGTTAGCCAGCTCCGTGCCACTCTCCAGGCCAGGCACTCCACTCCCCCTGCCGCTCTGGCAGTTGTCTAGAGTCATCCTGCAAACTGCAGGAGTCGTGTCCTGGCATAACTGCCTCCTCTCGGACGGATGGGTCAGTTAGTTAGTTGGCATGCAAAATGCTTTATGCCCGGCACTTGCACCTATTCACTTTGTCATTGATTTGCAGACTGTAAAAAAATATTCAGGTTAAGCTTGGATCAGGGCTTAACTATAAAAAAAAAACTATAAAAAATAGTCAATAACAATTATGGTTAATTGGTTGGGTAATTGTTGTCATTAAGCCTTTAGGATTAATAAAGGAAATAATATTTGTACAGGCGGTTTGTCGAGAATTTTAGCATATTTGTTGAATGTAAATGTTAATTAATTATTGTTTTCTTATGCAAGGACATTAGAGGGATCAAACTTTGTCAGTAATATAATTATTTTTTTGCCTGGTAAACGCTTCCTTTGTTTTGAAATTCGGCTTTACCCACTAATGGTCCCATTTTTTCTTCGCTTGACCAGTGGCAAAGAGAGCAAAGTATAGACAAATGGAATACCAAAGTGGCATAAACACGGTTATCACTCAGTTGCCCCTCTAGCTGTGTCTGACGTGTAATTCGATAAGCTTGGCTTTAAAAAAAAAATAGCCATGGCTCAAATGAGTCGATACACTTTTAATAGTTTTTGCTGCTACCGCTCCTGTGGCTCAAGGGAGGGGGAAAAGTTCTTGAAACTTTGCAGCTTCCAACGCAAACTTTTGCACTTCGATAAACAACAACAAAGGGTCGGGAGGGCTGGGTAGGGGCAAAAGGAAGCGCCCGATCCCGGAGTCCGGTCCGAGTCAAAGGCAAAGTGTTGACAGCTTGATGCGACATACAGGGGGACCCTGAACTTTGGACAGCTCGAATGCATTGTATACAAATGCAGTTTCTATTGGCTCAACTGCAGGCCAAGTTTTGCTTTTCAATTTCGAGCAAAACTCGAACAAAAACACACACAAGCACACACACACACACATATGGAGAGCAGTAACGCAAAAGTTTTTTGCAACACAAAGCAAGACCTGGCAAAGTTATGTCCCGCTCTCCTTGGGGTATTATTAGAAATTGAATTAGATTTCATTTGGAAGGAGGCCGGATTGCAGGAGCAATCATCATTTGAGATCCACTTAAGGTGCGACACACTGTTTGAGTCTGCAGGAAGAAAAAATGTCAGGAAGGGTGTATCGATTCAGCAGGATTAAAACAAATTTTAAATATATTTTACTAAGATATTATAGGAGACTTTTATAAATAAGTGTTCCTCGATTCATATGTATAGTATCACAGTAATAATATTTGAATAAATTATGTTTTCTATACTTCATAAATATTGACAAACTCAACTTCCCTCCCTAACCGGAAGTTCCACTGCTTGCAAGCAGTTGGCGCGCCCTCTTCATTTGCCAAGAAAACTCGCGCTGCAGTCACATCGAAAGTTTGCAATCAAAAAACTTAGCTAGAAGCCCAAAATTTGCGTGCTGAAAAAATAACCTTAGCATTAAATAGACTACAAAGTTGTTTTTAACCCTCCGCCCCCCGCCGCCTTCCCTTCCCTTGCTAATCCTTTTAATTTTGAACTTTAACTTTCGCCGGGGAGCTAGGAAAATAAGATGGAAAATAACCGAGTAGAACCAAACATGCGACGCACTCGGCGAAAGTTTTTTAATAACAAGTCCTGCGAAAGGACGAGGCAGATCCATCGCAGTTATCAACGGGGCGGGCGGGGAATAAATTCCGCCCTAAACTGCACGTACACTGCACACATTTCCCTTTCCGGTCCGATGCCGTGACTTTTGTGGCCCGAAAAACCCGAAAACTTTTCAGGCTGCCCGAGGCGCTCCTAGAACCCGCTCCCCCCTTCCCAACTCTGCCGTAAAGTCCGGCCAGCGGAATGCAAATACAAGTTATAATAATTTATTTTCAATTTCCAGCCAGAGCAAGCACTTAAGGGGATCTTGGCTACGGCGACGGAGAGTGCAACTGGATATATTGCCAGGATGGCGGGCAGTATTTGTCATTGGCCCTCATCACTTCTGTGATTTCGCTGAAATTTGCATAATACCAAGTAAACAAGCAATTTCATTGAGTGGCCTGAAGGGGGCAAGGGGACAGGCAGCGGGGAGTCGGGATTAATAACTCTTTGCAGACAGAAATTGGATATCATCCGACGGGCAGTCAGCCTCCGGCAAGGCCAATTTCATTAGAAACGAAATGAAACGGCAGTCAAGGATCAAGGACAAACGGACGACAAGGTGCACTAAGAAAGAGAAAGAAGATGCTAATAAATTTTAATTAGAAAATTCGCTACTTTGAACGAAGAGGTACAGATGTTTATGTATTAAAAGGCTTCCGATGAATATTTAAATATATTTTATATGCTGTGGTGACTTTATTTCAAGTGTAGTTAGAAATGTCCTTGGAGCTCGATTTGTTTTACGTAGTGCGAAGCAGGCTAGCCTGGAGAATGCTATCAAATTTAAACTTTGATCATTTCTCGTTCGAATTGTTTTGCTTTTAAAAGTCGAAATCCTTGGCGGCAATACCCCCGGACTCTTCTGATATCGCATTGATTTGCTAATTCTACCCAAGCGACGCTTCAGCGAAGAGAAAAGCAAGTAAGTTCAGCTCCCAAGTTCCGGCACTCGCAAATCAGGCTCCACTTTCCACCGGCAAAGTTTCGTTTCGGCAGCGATAAAAGTTGCCCCAATATACGGGTATTTCCCCGGGAGAGTGCAAATAAGTGGCACAATAAATTCGTTATTATGTTCCTACTTATGTCAACTCACCTCGTTGCAGCGATATTTGTGTATTGCCATGTCAAAAGTTATCGCCCGACCAAGCCGAGCAGCAAGCAGCGCCCAGCTCTCGAGTGCTTGTGACAGGCTTTGGGAGGTCATAAATGGAACCTGCACCGTCGGGCAATAATTTCCGACCTTCCCTTCTCCTCCCTCCTAGTAGCCCACTCATTCATTTTTGTGTGTGCCTGCCAGGGTCTCAATTTAATTACCGTGCAGCAGTGAATATTGACAGTGGCCCACAGCCTAGAGCTCGCCGTAAAAGCGTTTTAGCTGAGCGTAAACCCATAAGCCTGTCAATCGCAAACCGTCGGTTGTTCCCCCTCCGAGTAGCTCTTTTTGTAAATAACTTTACCAGGTAACCACAACAAACAAAAATGCTACATTTTATCCAGGAATATCGAGTTTATAAAGTTTAAACTCACTTGGGGGACATTAAGTAAAATTTTACCTGCAGATAGCAGTATTTAAGATTGTCTAATTGCTGAATAATACAGCAGTCTCTTGCTGGTTTATAGAATTTAGCATTCATTAAAATTAAATTACATTTTCCCGAGCTATTGAATTTCTGCAAAAATATTTTGCAACTTCCAAAAAAGTGCGGATGTACATAGTAGCCCATGTAGCCCATGCTGATTAGTAAAATCATTATTAGAAAAACTTTCTCTGAGGTTTTGATTACCAGCAGCTCTTTCGAAATTTCACAACGCCGCTTTTAATAACTGCAAATTCTGTCAGCCATTTTTAAACATACGAATCCCTAAAATCCTGCTGGCAATAGATGATTATTTCATGGATGCCAAGACCAAAATCCCAATGCAATTTCACTTCTTTGGTTTTACTCTCCCGGGCGACTTGGCAACTTTTAATGGCCTCACTAATACATTTAAGACCCGGGCATAAGCACACCCACACCCAGGAGAGAGATGGATTCGAGTCCTGTATACAAATAATTACATGGCAAAATATTTACATTTCGGTTTTGGCTTATGCACCAAATAGGCCAGGCCAGACGGGCTCTGGGTTCTGGCTTCCCTGCTTGGGCAGCAACTTTTTGGCCACTTCATATTTCATAAAAACATGCATTATGACTATTTTATGAAGCACGCGCCGGGAACTTTGGCAGTCAGGATGCAGGGCCGCAGCCCAGGAGTCCTGTGTGCGCTAGGTATTTATTCGAGCTGCCGTAACGCCGGGCGAGCGAGCGAGCCGATGTGCGTGTGTGTCCTGGCACAAAGCCCCATAAACCGACATCGTTGTTGTCCCCTGTCCTGTCCTGTACACTGGGCCTATCTGCTTTATGGGCCAGCGCTTCCAGTGCAACCAACGGGGCAAACAAAGGATCCCACATTCATGGCCTGTGGGGGTCACAATTTCATGTGCCCTAAATGGCTCACTTTGGAGCAACAAAACTTGGTGTGCCCATGGACGCAAATAGTCGTAAATGTGCCCAGAAACGTAACTGACCTAGCCTACGTTCGTTCGAGATTAATAATTCGGCCCAGAGTCCGGCCAAGTCGGTGGTCATGCGAGCGGCCATCGGCCGTCATTTGCAAGCCACTCGAGACTATAGCAGGCAATTCAATATCGGAATACTGCACCTGACTCGCCTTGCACACTCGAGGTTTTGATTAGATTATGCTCAGGCCCCGTATTCATCTCTCGAAAGTGACGGGCTGGCTCCGATTCCAGCTCGTTGTTGGGTAATTAGTTGGGGGACTAAGCGAGCTGGCTAATTGAACGGTTTAACTAAGCGCCGGCCAAACACAATGCACAATGCAATGCATCCTGATCACTTATCCTTTGTCGGCCAGGAGTCCTTCAAGTGTGCTGTGCACATGGAAGCATTGAGCTCCAGCCTTAAGCTGGTTTTAAGGCACGAGTTTATTACCTCATTATTTCTGTGCTTGTAGAAGGGCTTTAAAAACCCTTTATTTATAATGTATAGTTTCTTAATATCCTATATTTTCTGGGAATTAACCTTCCACTCTCTCCCATAGCCATGTTGTTCTCAGTTTTTAAGATATTCATGTCCTATTTCGAATGGGTGATGGAGGTGGCCGAGGAGTCGCGCTTGGGAACTTTTCTGATCAGCTGTACGATGGCCTTGGTCGTCATCCTGAATGTGCAATCTGGCCGGGCATTCTTCTATGAAGTGGAAAGGAGGATGACCAACAGAAGGATCAATGCTAGGCTGGTCCGCTATCCGTCGCCAATTGACATTACGAGCAGCAAGGCCTGCCGGCGGCAGCTGAGGCTTCCTTTGGTGTGGACCCACTACGACGACACGCCCTTGGCTATGCTCCTCGAGAACAATGGCAGTACTGCTGTCCTGCGAAGTTTCTACCCACAGAATTCAGTGCCCTGCCTAAGCGGCGGTGAGCTGGGGGGCAGCTACCATTTTGTGGAGGCCATCTTTAAGTGGGGCGTCACCAGAACCGAACACTCGTTAGACGGACAACAGTTTTCCCTGGAGCTGCAGGTCCTCCACTTTTGTCCTCAGCGAAAGGAATACCTGGCTCTGAGCTACCTATTTTCGCGGCATCGCTTTACAAATGACCACCTCAAGCAAATCACTGGGAACCTGAGGTGTATCCAATGGCAAAGATCCTCCATTGAGCTGCCGCCCTTTGAGCTGGGGACTCTGCTCCGCAGCTTCGACAGGGGCTACTACAGCTACCTGGGAACCTATGATAATGGAGTGATTGAGCTGCCCGTCACCTGGCTGATTGACCCTCATATTGGCAAAGTCAGCTATCAGCAGGTGGCTGAGTTTGCAGCTTTGTGTGGAAAGGAGGGAAACAGGATCACAAGCAACGCGCGTTTGGAGAAATCTTTGGGCAGACGCTCTGTGCAGTTTCGTTACTAAGAAGCGTCCTAAGGAGAAGGACTAACAATATAAGAAACCTTTTATCTTACACCAATATTTTATGGGCATCAAGGATTTCATTTAAAAATATAGTTAGTTACATAAAAATACTTGAAATAGTTATTTAAACATAATTGGGGGGCAGCTGCTTTTACTGTTTTCAAACCCTTCGTAGGAGCCTTTTTTTAGTACTAAAAATAACCCAAAAGTATCTTAAATCTATAGTCATAATGCTCAACACGTTACAGTTATTGAAAATGTCCTTCATAGCCACTGTCGACGACGTGTCTGAGACATAAAGCAGCCATTGCTGGCAGTTCCAGTCACTGCGTTTCACAGCGGAAACTTTAATATTCACCTGTGCGACGTGCATGGGATTGCGGTGAACTGGGGCCCGAGAAGGACCCCATCCTCGAGGAGCAGTTGAGCATTTCGATTCGTGATTCGCACGCCATCGGCAGTCCATCAGCCTTTGAGTTCCAATGCCGGCCAGCTACATATTTGCCTATTTGACCGACCGAGCGACCGACTCTGTCTGCAGGTGCAGCCAGGCAAACAGTCAAAGTGCAAGAGGCGGCTCACCCGGGGAATTTGTTCATTTCGCTCCGGCTGGTGGAAAGAGTCGGTCGGGGAAATGCCTGCGAGCGAGCTGCAAAGGCTAAAACAGTTGTGAAAATTGTCGAAATTAATTTTCAATAAACGCCCGCAGCGCAAAAGGGGATATCGAATACTGATTGGCTTAAAAGTTCCGCTCAAAATCGCTTTGAATGGAGGAACCTGAACCAGCGTTGGCCAGGAGCAAATCGTAGAATTCCAGTGCTCTGACGTGGGCGCTGCAGGAAGCCCGGCATTCGGTTATTGACTTGGCCAGCACCCACATCCACCACAGAGCGAACCGACTGGATGGGGGGAGCAGCATAGTTGGCCACTTCAAACGCGGCGCAGATTGTTCCCTTTCCCCGGGAATGCCTTCGCAGGGATATCAAAAGGATTAGCCGAGAGTCCGGGTGGCCAAGGAAATATTCGAGGGCGAGGTGGGGGTATCCTGCAGACCCACCTTGTCGCCGGCAGACATTCTGAGCGGCGAACTGGGAACTCCTATTACGATTTATTTCAGGCGTAAAACCAGCGAAGGAAATATTTGCGGCGAAAGTTTAAAATAATTGTTGATGTAACGAACCATATACAGGCGTAGCCAGGGCGGGGGGAGGCGTGGCCCAAAGTAAAACAAAGGAGCTGTAGCAGGATCTGTAACTAAAGCTGAGGCCCCAAACAGGACGACCGAATAGTTTTCGCTTGGCAAATTGTTTAAAGTTTCACTCGGTTTCGTTTGCATGCATATATAAATATGGACGCGTCTATGGTTGTTGTTTCCGAGTGGCCACAGTTCCAGTCCAAATCGCAATGATGCCACGCTCTTCCCTCCCAGAACCCCCCACCCAGCACACCCATCTCACTGGCCGGCAGCAGTTTGCAAGTCAAACAATTAAAACAAGCTTCAAACAATTTCCATTTAGATGCGAATAACAAGTTGTACGTATACTAGACACATGTCTAGACTGGGGGCGATGAGTGCGAATTTCGCAGAGATTGGCCATCAATCAGGCCTGGGCTGTAAACAAATCAGTCCCCAGGTTCCGAGCTCGGGTGACAGACAATTGTTCGTCTGAAATTGTGCTAAATTGGGCTGGATTTTTAATTAAATACAGTTTCCCTGGCGATTTGCCTTCTGTAAGCTGCCAAAGATATTAGCTAAAGTAATTCCAAGTATTTGTTGCTATTTATTTATCTTAGGAGGTGATTTCTTGGCAGCTAAAGTCAAAGTTAAGTAAGCTGTGACTAAGCTGTAATAAGAGGAGAAATACTATTTATTCAAAATATATTTATAATACTAATTGTATAATAATGCCAATGTGGTTTTGATGGAAATTAATATAGACTTTGCAAGTTTGCACGTTCTACTCTGAACCTTTTTTATATTCTTGCTTCTACTAAGATCATTCAACTCAAAAATGATTTATCTATTAATCAATCTAGCTTATATTTGCTATATAAGTATAAAAGACTTTTAATATTTTATTTGTTTATAATTATACGAGGTTTGTCTGGGAATTGTACATATTCGAAAGAGTACATTTTCCGATTGCAAATGATATTTTATAATTGTACCTCCTTAATCAATTCTCATTTATTTTCTACTAATTTAAGTGCACCCATTAAAGAATTTAAAACACATTTTATACATTTTGTACATTTGATTATTTTTATTAAAAATTTTAATGGAAGACATAGGAAATTGTTTAGCTGTCAAGCTCTAACCGGTGCGAATGTACTGGGTGTTGTCGGTCTGGATCAGCACGGTTCCAGCTGTAAAAGTAAACGAAAAATAAATTAATTAATAATTAAATTAAATTTAGTTTATAATTTTAGTAATTTAAGACTTACGTTCGGGAGCAGCATAGGCCAGGGAAGCGAACATGGCCAGGAGGACAGCGGCGGCTTGGAAGATCTTCATGTTTGTGGTTTGGTTTGGTGGTTTTTTTGGTTGCTGGTTGACTTTAAAGTATGTCTGAGAAACTGATGCCTTTACTGACGAACGCGAGCTCTTTTATAGCTGGGCATTCGAGTGGCTGTGGTCTGGGCAATTCCACGCCGGGGGATTGCACAGGTTCAAAGATCGGCGTAATCTCTTCAGTCGTCAATCAGAGATTCGCTTGTTGTTGATGCGATTTTATGCGATTCGAGGGAAGCGAGAACCTGTCTGGGATTCTACGCAATTCAATTAGTGCTGGTTATCGGCATTCGAATATATGTGCACACGTAGCGCATGACCATTAGAATAACTGGAACTGGGTGCAAACAGCGCAGTATGCAATCCAGTTTAGTGTGGCACCAGTCACCTGTCCACACCTGGAGTTTCTCTGGAAAAGGCCGTTGGGAGTGTCTTGTTGTTGTTGTTGCGATGTGAAAGGTGCTTAGACCGACAGCAGCCACAATATGAATTCTTAATTAATTCTTTGCGTGTTTGTAAACAAAGTATTTGGAACAAAGATTGTGTCCCAGGCCTTAATAAGCTGTGACCCTTTTTTATAGATGGAAAAATAGTAACAATTTAAAATAAAATAATGAAAATTATTAAAGTAGGAGAAAGAGCATTTATTTATTAATGTATTTTATAAACATTAATTCTTGTTATACCCTTTCAGGGTACTTTAATTTTAGTCAGAAGCTTGAAAAGCAGTAAAGGAGTCATTTTAGACCCTATAAATCATATACATTCTTGATCAGCATTAAAAGTAGAGTCAATCTAGCCATGTCTGCGAAAAAAATAATTTTATTAAATTTTTTTTTATTTTATAAGGGGTTACATCATTAAAAATTCAACAACAAAAAATTTTGGTAAAAGTCTCAAGATTGATATAAATATTTATTAATAAAATAAAAACTAGCACATAAAAGCGTTCAAAATTAAAATAAATGATTTTTCGGCTTAGTTATGATATTTTTAAATTTTAATTTGACCCAAAAAATTATCATATAA
>JAEIIL010021261.1:0-46997 GCA_018905715.1 Drosophila lini
AATATTTGGTCACTAAAAACGTTTCTATTTAATTTAATGTTTTATTAATCAGAAAAATTCGACCAATTTTTCCTAAATCTACTCAGACTCAACATTTGCGGGGCTTTTGCTTTATCTTTAACAATTTAATTTAATATTTTAATTATAAATATATATAAATAAATAAATATATATATAATAATTTGACTAATTTAATAATTAGTAATTTAACAATAATTAATTAATTTCATATTTTATTTAAAAATGTAGAATAATTGTTCTATTTTTTTCTTAAATTCGCTTCTCAGACTCAACGTTCGCGTGGCTTTTGCTTCATTTACTTTGAGAATCTCAAAGATGCCAAGGTGGCCAAGGACGCCTGTTCCGGCATAGAAGTGGATGGTCGTCGCATTCGCGTCGACTACTCGATAACCCAGCGTGCTCACACTCCCACTCCGGGTGTCTACATGGGTCGTCCGTCCCGGTAAGCATCCTTTTTCCTGAATGCTCTTTAGAACTCTCCTTTTAATAAAGAATTTCCTACAGCGGCCAGCGACGCCGCGATCGCGATCGCTCAGCCTCACCGAATGACAACTATCGTCACCGAAACACTTACCACAGCGACCGCCATACCCGCAGCTACCGCAAGAGCCCCAGTCGCTCTCGCTACGTGCGTAGCCGTTCACGTTCCCGTTCTCGTTCTCATCCTTACCGTAAGACTATGATTGCATTTCTTAGTGGATCCAGCTTCAAGCCTTTGTTTTCATCCTACTCAGGTCGCATGACATCGCGCTATTAGCTGGCTAACTCCTAAACTGATGCTCTGATCACGGCCCAGCTGGATTGCGTCGGGAGGAAGACCTGCACAGGAGCATACGACTGATAGACTGTATCCCATCTCACCCTTAGGCTATTTTTAATTATGTATTGCGTTGACCATTATCATTGCTGCTGTACAAAAGCGAAGTTTGTACTCGTCAGATAGGAATCACCATCTTTACATTCAGATGCCCGCCCCCGGCGTGTGCGGCCCGACTACTTAACCCTGCATTGATGGCGCCCGCACACATTGTGATATGCATTTTAAAAGGAAAAGCAGCAGATATGATAATGATAATATAACTAAATTAAAATTAATTATACACAACTGTGCAGCGAGTACAAAATAAAATATAATAATCCATTTGATGACAACCAAGGATGTTGTTGGTAATTTAGAGAGGCTTTTATTAGGCTTTCTATCATACATTTGGTCAAGGGACAATGAATCCAAGATTAGGAAAAGCAATTTCTTTAATTTAAGTTAAAAATAAAATAAGTTTTTAATTGAAAAAACCTAAAATAGCTTATGGTTATTATTATTTCCCCGCAGAAGTGGAGGCCTCTGCGCCAGCTGCTGCTCCTCCCGTAGCCTGGGTTGCTCGCGATGCCTTGTATGCTAGCTCCAGACTCTGATTTATCACATGCATATCTCCCTCAATGCTCCGGGCCCAGTTCTCCACATCGCCCAGCTCCTTCAGAGCGCTGCTAAAGTTGTCAATAAGCTGGAGCCACTGATGCGTCTGTTTGGCGAAATTGGTGGCTCCCATGTGCAGCTGCTTGGCCTCTGAATCTAGGCGCTTCTGGTTCAGGTAGGCTTGGGCCACGCCCACATTCAGGGTTTCTACCAGGGACTGGGTGAGCTCATTAGAGGCTTCAATAGCCTCCTTTCTACGCACCTCTGGCAAGGGAACACAAAAATTAACTAATTAAAGTGATAAATCTAGTGAATCGCATACCCTGCTCTTGCTTCCGCTTCACCTGCTCCTTGTGGTGCTCTTTAACCATGGAAGTTAGCATTTTTAAACAATTTCTGGGAAAAACAATTTTTGTCAACAAAATGAGATCAGCTGTTTTGCTGGAGATGAGCCCATGGGAGCGATAACAATTTTCGATAGACTAGTTCTCGCTCGTTGAAATCGACACTTCTCCCACCTCTAATAGCCCAACACGTGCGCGCTTGTTGCGCTCCTACTTTTCTTTGATTTATAACAAAAAGTGTGTTTAAAACCCTTCAAAATGGGTTCCAGGCGACCGATGGACGTGCACATGTTCCCCTCGGACTTGGAGTTTGCAGTGTTCACCGACCAGGAGATTCGAAAACTGAGTGTGGTGAAGGTGATCACGGGCATTACTTTCGATGCACTGGGACACCCCATGCCCGGTGGCCTGTACGACATCCGGCTGGGCTCTTATGGCCGTTGCATGGACCCGTGCGGCACCTGCCTAAAGATGCAGGACTGTCCGGGCCACATGGGTCACATCGAGCTCGGCACGCCCGTCTACAATCCGTTCTTCATTAAGCTGGTACAGCGTCTGCTTTGCATATTCTGCCTCCACTGCTACAAGCTGCAGATGAAGGGTAATTATTAGCTGATGTATAAGCATTAGTGTTGGCTAACAGTTGTCCTTTGGCAGACCACGAGTGCGAGATCATCATGCTGCAGTTGCGCCTTATCGATGCGGGCTATATCATCGAGGCTCAGGAGCTGGAGCTCTTCAAGTCGGAGATTGTGTGCCAGAACACCGAGGAGATGGTGACCTTGAAGAATGGCGATCTGGTTCACCCAACTATTGCTGCCATGTACGATCTGCTGGCCAAGAACGAGAAGAACTTCAGCAACTCCACCAAGACGAGCTGCTCCCTGCGCACAGCTGTCACCCATGCGGCGCTCCAGCGTGCGGGCAAGAAGTGCAGGCATTGCAACAAATCCATGCGTTCCGTTCGTTATATGCACCGGAGGCTGGTGTTTTATGTTACTTTGGCGGACATTAAGGAGCGGTAAGAACAAGCTGCAATCGGTAAAGAAATCCTCCAACATCTTTCTCTTTTTTTCCATCCCTCAGTGTTGGTGGTGCCACCGAGGCTGGTGGCCAAAACAAGGTGATCTTTGCGGACGAATGTCGTCGATATCTGCGCCAGATTTACGCCAATTATCCCGAGCTATTAAAGCTCTTAGTCCCCGTTTTGAACCTTAGCAATACGGATGCGACGGGCGGCGATCGCTCGCCGGTGGATCTTTTCTTTATGGACACTTTGCCAGTGACGCCGCCGCGGGCTCGTCCCATGAATATGGTCGGAGACATGCTAAAGGGCAATCCCCAAACGGATATCTACATCCACATCATCGAGAACAACCATGTGCTGAATGTCGTGCTCAAGTACATGAAGGGCAATCAGGAGAAGCTCTCGGCAGAGGCCCTGGCCGCCTTTGAGAACCTAAAGGGCGGCAATGCCCACGAGAAGCTGTACAATGCCTGGCTGGCTCTCCAGACCTCGGTGGATGTGCTGCTCGACGTAAACATGTCCCGAGAGATGAAGTCGGCCGAGGGTCTAAAGCAGGTTCTGGAGAAGAAGGAAGGTCTCATTCGCAAGCATATGATGGGAAAGCGCGTTAACTACGCCGCCCGTACTGTCATCACGCCGGATCCCAATATAAACGTAGATGAGATTGGCATACCGGATATATTCGCTAGGAAACTCTCGTATCCCGTACCAGTGACCGAATGGAATGTCACGGAGCTACGCAAAATGGTGATGAATGGACCGGACGTGCACCCCGGAGCGAACTATATTCAGGACAAGAACGGTTTCACCACCTTCATACCCGGCGACAATGCAGCCAAGCGTGAAAGCATGGCCAAGCTGCTGCTCTCGAATCCGAAGGATGGAGTGAAGATTGTCCATCGACATGTGCTCAACGGAGATGTGTTGCTGCTCAATCGTCAGCCCTCGCTGCACAAACCCTCTATTATGGCGCACAAAGCCCGGATTCTGCACGGCGAGAAGACCTTCCGCCTGCACTACTCCAACTGCAAGGCGTACAACGCCGATTTCGACGGTGACGAGATGAACGCCCACTATCCGCAGAGTGAGGTGGCCAGGGCCGAGGCCTACAACCTGGTGAATGTTGCCAACAACTACCTGGTGCCCAAGGATGGCACACCGCTGGGCGGACTCATTCAGGATCACGTTATTTCGGGCGTGAAGCTCTCCATACGCGGCCGCTTTTTCAACCGGGAGGACTACCAGCAACTGGTGTTCCAGGGTCTGTCCCACCTTAAGAAGAATATTAAGCTGCTGCCGCCGGCCATCATGAAGCCTGCCAAGCTTTGGTCCGGCAAGCAGATCCTGTCCACTATTATTATCAACCTGATACCCGAGGGCTATGAAAAGATAAATCTGGATTCGTTTGCCAAGATAGGTGGCAAGGTAAGTTGGGCGATAATGCTAAACTACAAACTCCCATATTCAAGTTACTCCCCATCCCTTGCAGAACTGGAATGTGAGTCGTCCACGTCCTGCTCTGTGTGGCTCCAATCCGCAAGAAAACGAGCTGGGCGAGAGCCAGGTGCAAATTAGGAAGGGAGAACTGCTCGTTGGGGTGCTGGACAAGCAGCAATACGGAGCCACCACTTTTGGCCTGATCCATTGCATGTACGAGCTGTATGGCGGCGATGTGTCCACCCGCCTGCTCACAGCTTTCACCAAGGTATTCACATTCTTCCTGCAGCTGGAAGGCTTTACCCTGGGCGTCAAGGATATCCTTGTGACGGGCGAGGCGGATCGAAAGAGGAGAAAGATCATCCGAGAGAGTCGCGCTGTGGGAAATAGTGCCGTGGCCTCGGCCCTCGATCTCGAGGAGGAGCCGCCGCACGACGAGCTAGTGGAGAAAATGGAGGAGGCCTATGTAAAGGACCCCAAATTCCGAGTGCTGTTGGATCGCAAATACAAGTCGCTGTTGGATGGCTACACAAATGACATAAATAAGTGAGTTTCCGGATAGAAAAAGCAAGTTGGTAAACTCATCAAGATCTTTCTATTTGCAGAACTTGCCTGCCTGGTGGCCTGATCACCAAGTTCCCTTCGAACAACCTTCAGCTGATGGTGCTGTCTGGTGCCAAGGGATCCATGGTGAATACTATGCAGATCTCCTGTCTGCTGGGACAGATTGAGTTGGAGGGCAAGCGGCCGCCTTTGATGATATCGGGCAAGTCACTGCCCAGCTTTACATCCTTTGAGACGTCACCCAAGTCGGGGGGTTTCATTGATGGCCGTTTTATGACGGGCATACAGCCGCAGGACTTTTTCTTCCATTGCATGGCTGGTCGTGAAGTAGGTTTTGAAGTGTGTTTACCATCCCAGCAACTGTATTTCATTCGTATCTTTATATCCCTTAGGGTCTCATTGATACTGCTGTGAAGACTTCGCGTTCTGGTTACCTGCAGCGCTGCCTCATCAAGCACTTGGAAGGCCTGAGTGTTCACTACGATCTCACTGTGCGCGACAGTGACAACAGCGTGGTGCAGTTCCTCTACGGTGAGGATGGACTGGATATCCTTAAATCCAAGTTCTTCAATGACAAGTTCTGCGCTGATTTCCTAACACAAAATGCCACGGCTATTTTGCGACCCAGTCAGCTGCAGCTGATGAAGGACGAGGAGAGCCTGGCTAAAGTTCAGCGCCACGAGAAGCACATTCGCAGCTGGCAGAAGAAGAAGCCGGGCAAGCTGCGTGCCGCCTTTACACACTTCTCCGAGGAGCTGCGCGATGAGGTGGAGGTGAAGCGACCGAATGAGATAAACGCCAAGACAGGACGACGCCGCTTTGACGAGGGTCTGATAAAGCTATGGAAGAAAGCAGACGCCGAGGACAAGGCCCTGTATCGCAAGAAGTACGCCCGCTGTCCGGATCCCTCGGTGGCCGTCTACAAGCAGGATCTGTACTATGGCAGTGTGTCGGAGAAAACGAGCAAACTGATTACCGATTATGCCAAGAGGAATCCGAGCCAAAAGGAAAACATAGCGGATATTATGCGAGTGAAGACTATCAAGGCTTTGGCCTCGCCAGGCGAGCCTGTGGGTCTGATAGCAGCCCAGTCGATCGGTGAACCCTCCACGCAGATGACACTGAATACCTTCCATTTCGCCGGTCGTGGTGAGATGAACGTGACCCTGGGTATACCGCGTCTGCGAGAGATTCTGATGCTGGCCTCCTCGAACATCAAGACGCCCTCGATGGACATACCCATTCAGCCGGGCCAGCAGGTGCAGGCGGAGAAGCTGCGCGTCAATCTGAACTGTGTGACTCTGGCGAATCTTTTGGAGTGTAAGTTTATTTTTGAATAAATGTATGCATTTATTTAGAGTACATGATTTCCATTTTAGCTGTTCATATAAGCACCAGCTTGGCCCTAGAGCCGGAAAGAGCCTACGAGTACGAGATGCGCTTCCAATTCCTGCCCAGAGCCGTCTACAAAGAGGACTATGGGGTGCGACCCAAGCAGATTATAAAATATATGCACCAAACGTTTTTCAAGCAACTAATTAGGGCCATTCTGAAAATATCCAATGCCAAAAAGACAACGAAAATGTAAGTAAACTATACAAAACTTAAAGAACCTCTTTTAAAATGACTTTCCATATTTCCAGAGTTGTATTGGACGACAAAAAGGACGCAGAAAACGAGGATAATGATCTGGACAATGGTGACGAGGCGGGTGGTGGCGCTGGTCGTAAAGCCAGAGATGATGATGGCGACTCATCCGACGATAATGTATGTAAACCCACAACCTCATATCAAGTCTTGTAAAACATATTTTTCCCTCCAACAGGGCGATGACGACGCAACTGGCGTCAAGTTGAAGCAGCGCAAGACCGATGACAGGGACTATGATGACCCAGATGATGTTGAAGAACTAGAAGATGCCAATGGTAAGCAGAGATTAAGGTCTCTTAATGCAGATTCTAACTATTTCCCTTGCCTTTCCAGCGGATGATGAAGAGGCGGACGATCAGGACGATGATGAGAAGGGTCTGGATGGTAACGAGAACGCCGAGGGCGATGACAAGTCCGTGGAGAAGTTGTTGAGCAACGAAATGGTCAAGGGCTACACCTACGACAAGGAGAGCCATCTGTGGTGCCAGGTCAAGCTGAACCTGAGCGTTCGCTATCAGAAGCCCGACCTGACCTCCATCATCCGCGAGCTAGCGGGCAAGAGTGTAGTCCACCAGGTGCAGTACATCAAGCGAGCCATCATATACAAGGGCAGCGCCGATGAGCAGTTGCTAAAGACCGACGGCATCAACATCGGCGAGATGTTCCAGTACAACAAGATTCTCGATCTGAATCGCCTGTACTCCAACGATATCCATGCCATTGCCAGGACTTACGGCATCGAGGCTGCCTCCCAGGTGATTGTCAAGGAAGTGAGCAACGTGTTCAAGGTCTACGGCATCACGGTGGATCGTCGGCATTTGTCGCTAATCGCGGATTACATGACCTTCGACGGCACCTTCCAGCCGCTGTCCAGAAAGGGAATGGAGCACTCTTCTTCGCCCCTGCAACAGATGTCCTTTGAGTCGAGTCTGCAGTTCCTGAGAAGCGCAGCAGGTTTCGGTCGGCCGGATGAGCTAAACTCGCCGTCCAGTCGCCTGATGGTGGGTCTGCCGGTGCGGAATGGCACTGGTGCCTTTGAATTGTTGACGAAAATATGTTAATTTGTTTATAATATAAATGGAACTTTACGATCTTTTTTAAATAAATATAAACTCGGCAATGTTTATAACAAATTGTTCCTTTCCTGTTATGTGTAAAACTTTGGTTTATTTAATTACGGACCAGTGTAAACATTTAAAGTACAATATACATAAGTTTTCGAGCTTAGATCTACGATTTTTTGGTTGCTTTCAGAACTTATCACAAGTTAACTGGTACTGCCAGTTCCTAACAGCCACACTCGGCTCGAATTTGCCGGCGATAGGGTCCAGGAGTTCCTCAACAGATCCAGGTGCTGGCCCAGCTGCTGATCCAACTCCCCCGCCGGCTCCGGCTCCGTTACCGATCGCTCTTCCGGGTCCTGCTCCCGTTCCACCTCCATTAGAGTTGGCAGCCTTGAAATCGTACGGCTGCAATTGACGGGGACGTCTTGCACGCTGATTATTGAGGACCTGCTCTCGTCGCTCGCCCTCAAGATTACCTCCTCCACTTCTAGATCCTTCTCCTCCAACCGATCCCGCTCCATCCTGTTCCCGTTTCGTTGCACGACCACCTTTGCGCCAGGACTCGACATTGGCAATGCCCGAGGTCGACGGCCGCTCGTCCTTCCGGCCCCCAAAGATGGTCGTCCAACGAAACCACTTATGTCATAAGCTATAGCAATCGGAAGCCGAGGAAGCACTGCGTCTTCGCATCGGATGGGGATCCCTTTTAAGTAGATAGACACAAAGGCAGAGGCACGCGAGGAGCAGGCAGACCAGTCCCAGCATGGCATAGAATCCCTGGCGATAGCGGGCCGCATCGGCACTCGCCTCCAGGAGTCGCACGCGCTGACCCAGGGCGCCTCCTCTCAGGTCTTGCTCCCTTTCCAGGGGGAGCAGCACCTGCCAGAATCCGTAAACCTTCTGCAGGTGATTGGAGTAACCGGAATCCTGCTGATTGCTGGCTGTGTAGGAGTTGGCGTGAGTGGCTCTATACGAGTCGTGGCGATTGCTCCGAGATAGACTCCGATCCAAGCCCGAAACTCCGGTTTCCGCTCTCAGTAACTTCTCCACCTCCGCCTCATCGACTGAACCCGCTTGGGATGACTTCGCCGGCTGCTCTCCCAAGCTGTAAACGAATGGGTTCTCCTTGTTGTAGGGCAACCATCCGTCGTATATTCTGCCCGGCGTGGGATTGCCGTTCTTAATGAAGTTCGCAAAGGCTCCCCTTAGCTTGCGGCACAGTTGCTCCTCCTCACCACTGAATCTACGACGAGCTATTTGCTGAAACAGACTGGGACCCAGGAGCAGGGGTAGATCCGAGCTGTGGGAGGCGCCGCCAAAGAGATTTCTCCTGCCGCGCATGTCCATCGAGTGGGACTGGTCAAAGACGTAGGCGTAGCTGGTGGTGCTTCCATTGACGAGATCCATCAGCCGAAAGAAAGGCAGCTCGTATAGGGATTCGGAGAGTAGACGTTGCATTCCGCCCAGCAGGTGTATGACACTCTCTCCCTTGCCGTTGAAGTATCTCCACCTGATGGCTGCCAGTTGGGAGGCACTCTCTTCACCCGTGGATTCCAGAGATCGCATTACATTGGGCAACAGGGTGTGATTGATGTACTCCTGCAGAGCCAGCTGGCCCTCTCGGGCCACATCCAACCAGTAGTCCTGCAGGAAGGCTCCTTCATTGGAGGTTATACCCAAGAGCAGGGGTGGCAGCGTTTCATTTCGCAGTCTCTGCTCTAAATCCAATCCTCCTGGTAGAATCACACCCAGCTGGGAGCTGCCATTGCCATGATTGTAGACACTTTCGTAGGCTCGGAGCAGGTCCTCGCGACTTTTTCGTCTCAGGCAACCCATCAGCTGGCGACGTTGGGCCTCCTCGAATTGGCAGCCCAATTTCTGGACAAGAACCTGACCCGTCTCCACTATCCGCCGTTGGTGATTCTTTCCCAGAGAACGCATTATAGGACCTGGAGACATCAGCACTAGTTTCTTGACCAGCTGAGACTCCTCCAAAGCAAGTGCCAGTGCCAGTGGAGCTCCACCACTTCCGTGACCCAAGAGGGTAATGTGATCCGGATTACCGCCAAAGGCATCTGCATTTCTTTGAACCCACCGCAAGGCCATCCTGACATCACTCAATCCATAATTCCCCGACAGATGACGATGCTGCTCGCCCAATCCCAGCCAGCCGTAGATATTGTTCCGATACTGGACACTCACAACAGCGATTCCCTCGCCAGCCAGATCCAATCCGTTGATGCGGTTTCGGGGCCAATCGTAGGCGAACTCCTCACCCGTGACAATCACAACGATGGGCAGCTTGCCGTACCGCATCCCCGACTCCGGTGTCCAAATGTTGAGATACAAACAGTCCTCGTCTGTGCTCACTGATCTGGGAATAGTGCCATCTGAGGTCTCGTCATAAACGGTGTTCGAAAGTTGCGGGCAAAGGGGTTGCATGGCGGTTGCCTGGAGGGTGCGATTCCAACTGGGACTCGGCTTGGCGGGCTGGGAAATAATAATCGAAATAACAACAATTATTTTAAAATTAAAATAAAACAAAACATTTATATTTAAATCGATGATAATCCATACATTAAGTAGTACAATTTGAGTTAATTCAGCTTTATTTTGACCATCATGGTCATTGGTTTTAAAGGAAAATAACAAAAATGAAATAAAGAGTACAGAAAGTTAGTCATGCCTTTGTTCAGGGTTAGATAAATATTTTACAATATTATAAAAACTGCAAAATAACAAAGGAACTACACTTGTAAGTAAATATAGCTAACTATTTTATTAAAATTTAAATTAAATAAAATATTGTTATGAATATTTCTGGCTTTAGCAAGCCTTCTTCAACAGATTAATATTATAATCAATCTCGTAACTTATATTACATATTATTTAATATTTTAAAAACTTAAATATAATTTAAAAAAGCTACCAAATAAGTAAGTTTATCTTTCTTACCGCAAATCGTAGTTCATTGACCGGAGCCTGGGCATATGGAATGCCCAAAAATGCATAGACAGCACCTCGTGCCCCATCGGGAAAGACCTTGAGCTGCAATGCCAAGGAATCATATTTATATATACCGCCAGATCTATATATTCACATCCCAGCCTCACCCCAACTAGGTCTCCCTGCTCCAGCTTGATGTGCGTCTGCTGGCCCAAGCTGAACTTGAACAGGAGCAGCAGCAGGATCGGGAGGAGCCGGAAAAAGCGTTGAATCCTTAATGCCTTCCACATGATTGCCAGTCGCAACACTCACTTTTTAGCTCTCACTTTTAGCACATAACTTTTGCATAGTTCATGGCGCATTTAAGCGCATTTATTAATTATGATATGCTTTTTTTTCCATACAGTCCTCCCCGTTGCGACCAAACGAAATATGCGTGAATATTTCGCTGAAAACGTATATATATTTTTTTTCTTTCGCCCTGCAACTTTCCCGTATGTCCGCTCGACGTTGAAATGGAAACTGAGCCACGGAAAAACACACACCACGAATAAAGTTGCCTGCCCCGGGTCGGACGGTCGCTCGGTGAGCTAACAGAAATTTCTGCTAGAATTATTTCAATTGTTTTCTGGTGTCATTATGGCTGTTGCTGCTGCTGCTGTTGCTGCTGTTGTTGCTGCTGCGGTGCGCAGCGAATCATTCATGCATCCATAGATCAAAACGCCAGCGACACCACCACAGCCAGCAACAACAAAGGGTGTGTGTTGAGAGCAGCTCTATAAAGCCATGGTAACGGGCCTCGAACCAAACTAAATACCACTACTATATGTGAACCCGGGACCCTAAAACCCAAAAAGGCAGCCCTCTCTCGAGGGGGGAATTTGCGGTCACAAAAATAGTGGTAAGCTGAGTTAATATTTAGGCTTTCCCTTAATTTAATTCACTCAACAAAAGTCAAGGGGCCACCACACTTTTTGATTTAAGAAAGACACATCACGCTTATTATTAATTAAATCAATTTAAAAGACAACATTCTTTTGCTAATAATAATACTCGTCATACGAAAGTACATAGGTTGTGACTCGTCATTTCCTAGAACTAAACTGAACACTCAACATTCATGTTCAAGTCTAATTAATTTGTCTTCAGACTGTGTATATTATAGACTTAATTTGTGAGGTTCTCTAAGCTAAGTGAACTGTATTTAAATAAACTAAAGAAGATGGTTGGACTTGGATTTGGAAATTAAATAATATCAACTATTTTACAGCTTGTTTAAGATAATGATCAGGAAAGGGTGCTCCATTCTAAAACTAACTAAACAAAACTTTTAAATTAAATTAGTTTGGATATATTTATTAATTTATTAAACGTTTTGCCTGATCTTAACGCTGATAATGAGGCTTATCCTTCTAAATTATTGTTTCTCATGCTTATTTTATTTAAGAACTTTTGGTACCGCCCTCGTTCTTATTTTTCATTGAATTCCGCACTGCTGTTAATGTCAAACGTAAATTTTGTTGTGCTATCCTACCCCCTTCCTCCTTCCCCCTATATCTCCCGTTTCAACTCCCATTCCCGCTGACAAATGAAGTTGTCGCTGGCTTCTTTTTTTCAAGGGGGGTCTGAAGCAGATAATGTTCTATAATGTTGCCGTAATTCCCGCACTTACCCAATATATACACATATATATAGTATGGTGTTGCTGGTGGTGGTGGTTTTTAGATTGGATAGATCTGCGTCCGATTCCAGAGTTGCTAGTTTGTTGGTGACTCTGTGCGGCGGGGCGGAGTTCCGGTCGGCGGAGTTTTGGTGGGCGATCGCTGAAGCTGGGACTGAATGCCGGAATGCCCACAATTATGGGGGATGTGGATGCGGTGGGAGTGGGGCAAAAACGGCAACGACTGGCTTCCAGCATCATGTCCCCACATTTATGGATTTTAATTAGTTTAAAGCGTAATTTGTTTGTTGACCTGCGCGAATTACGAGCACAAAATCGCCTTCGCCAGCAGCCAGTTATTCTGGCAGCAAGCGAAGGCACTGAAAGAAATTAGTAGATTTGGCACTATGGTAAAAATTTAGTAAATAAACTTTAATAATATTAAGCATATTTATTGATTTTATAGAATTAATTAAATAAATAAATATTATTTCTTTATTAACCTGTACCTTAAAGCTAAAAAAATTATGAATCTATATATTTTAGATCTTTAAACATCGATGTAGATTCAGTTTAATATAAATATTTATATTTGTATCTATTTCTTTTTATATTATAACTTTAAAAACTAACCAATTTGTAACTTATTGTCCTAATTATATCAGAAGTTTTTCAAAAACCTTTAAAACTAATTCAATGGTATAAATTTGTAGTTTGTGGTTTGATTTAAATCGTGCATTTCATATTTAAAATATTATTTAAATATTCTAAATTAAATAATTTATATTAGCTCTATATTTTCGCTATCTGGATGCTGGTATGGCTTTTGGTGTTGGTGCTTGCCTGTGTCTTTCGCCCGAGCGCGACGCACATAATTTGCAGTTAATTATGAAAGCCAAAGTGCACATTTAAATGGTCGCTCCGCTGGTGTACCCACCCCCTATTACACATCCTTTTACCCCATTCCCCTCCTTCAACCCCCGTGCCTCCAGCCATTGTCTTTTGGCCCATTTCATTGGCAAGTTAATCAATTTATGCCTGCGAACGTGGGCGGCTCGCAGTTGGGTTTTGTGCGGGTCGCTGTTCAATTATAATAAATGGCAATGACGGCCTAGTTTGGTCAACAGGGCAAAGGCACATGGTGTATGTGTGCTGTAAACAAATTAGCCTAGTGGAGAGCTGTAAAAATCCCAGCAAAAGGTTGATGAGTTACGTGAATGGCAGGTGAAATTTGGTAATTTGTTGGTTCCCCTACAAAAATATGATAGAAAATAGGCAGGAAGACAATAATTTATAGGGGAAAATATCATAATAATTGGTTATTTATTTCAGCTATCAATTCCGTTAGCTTAAATTCAAAAGTTTGCTTGTGTATTGGTAGTAAAATATGTTATCTTATAGTTTTTATAAATTTTATTTGCAATTACAGTACGTGTGAAAAACCCATCATATCGTAAAAGCATTAACACCCTTCAATTGAAGTAAACATGATTTAAATGCTGAAGCCATTTTCGGAATGCCGATTTCTTGGCCATTGCGACCATTCTGCCATAAATCAATTCAGATTACCACATTTTTCTGTGGGTGGGCCAATAAATTGTCGAGTCTCAGATTTGACCTCTTGGAATTTCGTTTGCATTTGCTGCCCATCGGCACCTGCTCCCCGGCTTTTCCATTGCCCATTTCCCATTTCCCCAGCCTAGCTTTCCCGTTCTTCTTTTCTCAACTCAACTGTCGGTCCAAACTGTTGGCCGGATGGCCTGCAGATTGTTGTGACATTTAAATGCTGGCAATACTTTTCGCCTGCGTCCAATAAATTCGTCATAACAGGCGCTTGACTCGAAACTTGCCGTCAACACTTGTAACGCCAAGACCTTAAATGGTAATACAAATTGTACAAAAATTTACACAAATATTTGTGGAGTGCATATTGGGAAATTTTTTGGCAGCTGCAGCTTGCAACCGGAGAGGAGGAAAAACAATACAGCAATAGCAGCAACAAGGACACTTCAGGCAGTTCCTCCTGAACTGCTCTCCCCTCGAAAGTTTGGCCTCTGTTGCAGTCTCGTAATGAAAATATTTATGATTTTTGGAGCCGAGTTGATTGTTTACATATTGCCAAAGCATATTGAAAACTTCTTTATTAAATTTTACTTCAATAAAAGCCAATTGTTTCTTCTTGGCATCGTGTTGTTATTTTTGTTTTGTTTTTTCGATTACGCTTCGTATGTACACACATACAATATACATACATATATCTATAGAAAATGCCTGGCAAAGTTTTTAGTTTTCTGCCAGAGTGAGCTTTGCGCCCCCATCGCTCTGAATTTTCCTGCCTGATGGAAATGCCGGGAAATCTGAGGGCGCCGCCTGATTGCCATGGCTTCTGTTTCAGCTCCTGCCAGCAGAGGTTGCCTGGCGCACCAATTGAAATTTTTGTTTCATATTTTCATATATTTCTGCTAAACACAATGGCATCAGATGTCGTCTCTCGGATCTCCGCAAATATTTGTTGCATGTTCGCATAACAAATCGTTTAGTTAACGAGTCGTAAACACTTGTGATAGATAGAATTCGGCCAGACTTTGGTGCAATGCATTTATGCATAAATTTGTTTCATGGCTAAATCCCATTAGGCAGACCGAAGGACCAAAATTCGACGACAGCCATTTTCTGACACGAATTAAAAATAAACTCCTAAACATGCCATGACAGGCAAGGAATTTGATTTAATTTGTATTGCATAGTTTGGCCAGGGGGCTATGCATATTGGCAGGTAGGTCTTTTTTGTATTCATAGAAATACTTTTGCTTTTGTTAGCGAGTCAGTCTCAAGCGAAAATTGGTTGAAAATTTGTTTTTTAAAATAATTACTCATACGCAGGGTGGGTAAAGCGGAATTTTTAATAAGCTAAACACAGCATGGTAAAAAATTCAACGAGATACGAACTTTTCTTCTAGTTTCATTTTGTTTTTCTGGCAATGAAAATAAGAAATCTATAAAAATCAACCAAATATTTCTGCTACAGTTAAACTTGTTTCCAACTTTCCCTTAGCACCTTTTTTAATTAATTAGAAATTGTTAGCTTGTTTTGCTAATAAAAACAATTGAAAAATAATTAAATTGCATTCGCATTCTGCGGCGTTGACTAAAGCAAAAACACCACAGAGTCAACTTGGCCTAAATACTAATTACGTAATTAGTAGAGCCAAACAACAACAAAGCAAAGAACCAGCAAGCAAGCAAGCAATTTGCGTAAAGTATTTAGCAAAACAATGCATAAAAGTGGCTGGTTGTTGCCTGTTATTGCTGTTGCTTTAAGCCTAATTTAACGGTTCCGCAGACAAACAACGCGAATTGCGAATTGCGAACAGCGGCAGCCATTTTGTTTATGCCGCTAACCACACACACACACACACAAAACACAAGTTGGCAGTACTTAACGGGACTCTGGCGAAGGGAGAAACATGGCCCACTTTCTAATTAATGCAAAATATGGCAGCTGCAAAAAGAAACTAGCATATGTGCTGCCTACTTTTAGGTTGTTCCATGTAAGTTATGTAGTTGTTTTTTTTCTGGTTTCGGGGGGTGGCTTTGTTGCCTCTCGTACAAAGTGAGTGCGTGTGAGTGTGTGGGTGTGCAACATGCAACAACAACCTTGGCAATGTCAACAGCAGGCAGCGTGGCGGAAGCAAGTGACCGAAGCAGCCGCCATCGCCCGACGGGGGTCGCTCAAGTGCTGGTAAATTAAATTCTAAAAAAAATATGCTACCCACAAAACATACAATATAGGCTGTAAAACCAGCTGCAAAATGTTATAAAAATAGACTCCTTTTTGTCCTTTTTAAGCCTCCCCGCACAAGGCACACACAAAAATTGAGTTTTGGCCATGGTTTGATTGCAGGAAATACGGTTAAAAATAGGTCTTTAAAGGGCTTTGAGGCTGGCGGAAGTTTAAAAAACTATAAATTCTTTGTTAATTAAAAGTTTAAATAATAATAAATCACAGTAAAAAGCGTTAAGGTTAAGCGTTAACATATTCTTTACCCTTTTTGATAAATTGTGGCATACTTTTCGGTGTCAAAATGGCGATTTAAAGGCATTACCTGAAATTTAAGTAAAGAAAGTTATCGTTTCTTAAAGAAGAAGTTATAAGCATTTAATTTAAGAACCTTTATAACCTAATATCTCAAATTTAGCAATCAAATGTTCAGCCCACAGAAATGTAATTTTTACTGTGATAAAAATTCGTCTTTAAAGGAGCGTTGCGGCAGCCAGAAGTTAAAATTTTTTTTTTTTTTTTGTGTTTATTTAGAGCTTACATTTTAAGAAGTATTATTTCTCTGTTAATTTTTTACTTAAATCATAAAAAAATATGTTACAAATTTGTTAGTTTTGTAAAAAGATATTCGCTACCTTATTTAATAACTTAATGCATACTTTTTGGCCCCAAGAAAAGCGATTTGAAGTCATGACCTGAAGTCCAAGTTTAAAAATTCTCAGAAATTATTAACAATTAATTCAAAGACCTTTAAGATACCATAACCAAATTGTATACATCAAATTTTCGAATTTCAAAGTTGCCAAGAGCAAAACGTGACATCGATCCTACTGTCAGATGCCTTCACTCACCTGGTTCGTTGCGTAAAAGCTTTCACGTAATCGAGTTCATTAGAGGCAAGCCTCCAACAATATCGATGGCAGTGTGTGACCTGCCATAATTGCAAGTTGATAGTGCTCCGTCACCAGGCTGCAAAAATGCATGCAACCACAAAATTTCATTGCAGTCTCCAAAAGGCTGGGCAATTTATTAATTTGCCAGTGAGAGAGGGAGACCTACTATATGCAGGAAAAGTTCTTCTTCCCTTCAGTTTGGCAGACCAGCAGCAACACGACGATGCATTTTCCGGCAACGAAATTTTCAACTTGCTCCGAAACTTTTCCGCTAATTCCTTGGCCAAACTTTGTCAGCAACGTGTTTAGATGGGTGGAGCTGGGAGGCCAAGGACCTCCTTGGTCCTTCGCACCTTGTTTAATTGAAACTACATTAGCAGCTTAATTGAGGAGAAGCAAACAAGGGAGAACGGTTCGAGTTTCAGTTTAATTTTTATTCAAAAATCACATTTGTTGTTTTTCCATACATATATATATAATATATATATGTAGATATATATAATATAATATTTCTGCTGCGATGTTTTGCCAATAAATTATGGTTTACGCTTACTAGGTTTCCGCTTTCATGGATTTATTTATGTAATTTACATTTATTCATGTGTGTGGTGGCTCTGTGTGGGTTGTGGGGGTGTACCGATGTCCGCTGTGTGTGTGTGTTTGCCTTAAGCTTTAACAATCATTACTAGGCAATAGTTATAAGCACATTCACTATATGTAATATATATATATGGGTTTAAGTTTACTCGCAGTTCAACAGGGCTTTGCTCTTCGCCGGCTTCTGTACAATTTTTAAAATATTATTTAACGTGGACAAACAAACCGTAGGGTATACGTAAATATTTTCATCATCAACGGCTTGCATTTACATTTACGTGTGTATATTTTTTAGCCACACGCCAATCATTTTATATTTGCCAATAAAAATATACAGCATCGAACAAGGATAAACAATTTCATTTCATTTGACGGCTGACAGGTGTGAAGAGGTGCGGGTTTTCAATTGAATTAATGGACATCTTGGGGGCATGATTTGATGGACGAGGTGAATGAACCTATTCGAGAGTAGTCAATCTTAAGCTCAGATATGTTTTCATTGAAGCATAGCCAGTAGGTTGTGTTCTACAAAATGATATATTCCTTATGCTGGATATATATAGTAGGGGTAGATATTAAGAAATGGGAGTACTTTGTATCCTAAACCAAACACATTTCCCTCACACTTTATTGTCGTTTTTTTTTGTCAGGCCTTTCGAAGCAAAATATCCTGGGAAGCTAGTTTGATATTAGCAGAAAAATTATGATATATCTTTAAGATATTTACTGTCTGTGTGTGTGGATTCAAACAACCCAATTCACCTCCTTCAAAAGTCCATTAACATAACACTCCCAACTCTTTGGGTAAATCTGCATTTGATGTGTGCACACCACACGAATATAAAAAAGACGGGGAAATGCATTTCATTTTACTGAATAACCCATTGGAATTATAAGTGGATGGACACTTGGCCATTTTTGCACATGGCTTGGCCCGTTAAATGTGGCAAAATAATTGATTATTCACAATTATAGCAATAACACGATAAATGAAATAAATGGAAAAACTGTGGATGAATTCCGGGGGATAAGGACCAGTAGGGGGTTACATGCAATTTTCATTCGTATCACAACATCCAATATTCGTATTTCAATGATATTCTCATTTCATTAAGATTGGGTTGGCTTTCCCGGGTATATTTTTTGGTTTGTTCATTTTTTTGCGCTGCTTCCTGTTAATGTTAATGCAATAAATTTGATTACCGTTACGCAGGCTGCAATAATTACTTTATTGTTATTAATTAATGGCTTTTGCAATCGGTTTTTATGTTTTGTGTTTGGCCTTTTTATATCCGTTGTTTTTTTTTAGTTTAGTTTGTTTGTTCATTTGTGTGTTTGGTGTCTGTGTGTGGGCGGGGCGGGATCGAGGAGCCTTTTGAATATTTTTGGTCAAGTTGTTCTGTTTGTTTTTGTTTTGAATAAGTTGTTCCATTATGTTTACCTTCTTTCTTTTGTTTTCTTTATTAAATCTGTATAAAAAGTGCAATTGTCTGTTTCTGTGTTTCTGTTTACCTTGTTTTTCGCTTGTGTCAAATACAAATTCACAAATACAATTATATACGAGTTATAATACAAATATCCTTTACACGCAGATACAAAAAATAAAATGCACTGTACAAAATTTGATCTCATTCAGTTGCAACTGAACCTTTCAGTTGTGTATAATACGTATACGTAACATATGTAGATGTCAGAGAGAGTGGGTGTTGCTGTTGTATGTTGGGTGTTGGCTGTTGTCTGTGTGTGTTGTGCACATCCTTCGCCTTGGGCCACACACACATTCGAAATATGCATATCCATATGTGTTTGTATCTGGCATTTTTGATTATTATTATTCGTAGTCAACGGCAAAAATGTTTGTTTGAAATGTTTGATTTATGTGCATGCTGATAGGGAACATTTCATTGCATTTGTCGTCTCTCTGGATGTCCTTCAGTCCGTCCCGATGGCGCAGTCATGTCCTGACATGCACATTCACATTCGCATTCGTCTTTATTCATATATATCGCCGATAAGCATATTTGACTGATAAATGCTAAACAATTTTGCTGTTTGGCAGTCAAGAGTTTCAAGAGCGAGTGAGAGATAGAGTTTTGGGCAACATTCTAAGTTGGCATCATGCGATTCCATTTAAATGTACATATTTTATGCGGTTTTAAAGAACCAGTTTGATGGCAGGAAGAAGGATAAATACGATTAGGGGAGTTTAAGGATCGTGAAAATTAAAAAGAAACTATTTATTAGAGTAAGTAAAATCTGAAAATCCAAATGGTTTTCACAGATATTTTAGTAATATTCAAAACAACAATTGATTATTTTTTAAAGTGATTAAAAAAGCCTATTCCCCCTCCCCATCTTATTAAAAAAGAACATTGCCTACTTTGAGACCGCAAATAAAATATTAATGATTAACATAAAAAGATTCCCTACCTTCAAAAATAAATATTTAAAAAACACTCAAATACATAAATGCCACAAACTGGTTCTTAAATAATTAATAGCTAATTACACTGCACAGAAATAAGAATGTTTTCAAACCAAACTCATTTGATATGTTGAAACATAGTTATTGCTTTCAGCTCTTATTGCCCTTTGCACTCAATAAAAATAATGATGAAATCAAAGCCAAAATAATAAAACAAAGAGTCCGTAATCATCTGCAATCGTAGTGTATATTTGTTGTAAAAAATAGGTATAGAAATATATACTTTCGCTATAGTATATGTATATGTATAGAATTTTCCCCTTTGTAGCTTAAACTAAAGACTCAATCTCAACGCTTTTCTGATATGCGACTGTGTGTGGTTACTAAAAAAGTTGATTGCATTTCGGTAATTGATTGGCGTAGATAGTTACGTCGGTAAATGGCCACGTTTAGAACTAAAAGCTGATTTGTCCAAAAATAATAATTGCACATAACAAATTGGAAATGGAAAGCTACTTAAACGTTTAACTTAGCATTAGTTAATTGCTTCTCCTCTGCGGATTTGTGCACACTTTTTGCTGAATGGCCTGGAAAGAGTTCTCTCTCCGGTGCTGCTCCTCCTCCTGCTCGTCCCTCTCTATGGTATAATGGCCACGGTTAACCCGGATTGTATTCAGTACGGAGGATGTGGAATACGGATTTCGATGAGCCTCAACTGAAACTGAGACGACTTTGCTGCCATAATTGTCCACATTCACAAGTTCACAAGTGTATGGATAAATCACTAACTATACACGGAGAGTTACAACAACGACATAGGACATACAAACATTTACATTTTACACATACAAAACTCAACGCACACAGTACAAAAAATCGGCTACTTATGTTCCTAAACATCATATCGTAGTATATATAGTATATATATCCATTTACATATGCAGGCGCGTACACATATACATATATAGAAAAATCGTTTAGCGCGTTTAGCTAATTTTTGAAATTAGCAAAAAAGATGGCAAAATCGTTTGCTTCGCTTGCAGTTAACTAGGCTACTTCACATAATCGTATCTAGAGTCTATATAGTATATATACACATGCCGGATGCCTACATCGATGTACACATACATACATTTACATACTCCGCTCCTAACTAAGTTCCCTCTCGCTTCTCTCGTTTCGCTACTAATAATAATTAACATAGTTCTTGCGTCGCTTGGCCAGCGTCAAAAAACAGCATTTCGTCTAAACTTATGGTGTGTGTGTATGTCGGGTGTTTGCTGTTGTGTTGTGTTGTGGTGTATATGTATTCAGTACTCTTAGCGCTTGTAGCTATTGCCAGGATGCACATATCGCTAGCTGCCGACCAGCTCGATCTGTCGGTATTTCTTGCGCAAATTGGAAACGGGATCACGATACAGCATCGGATCCATGCGCAAATTGGAACGTATCAGCGGCATATAGCTGGAAAAAGGACCAAAAGAAATCAAAAAATACATTAAATATAAAGTTTATATGGTAAAAACAATCTTAATCCAATTTGTTTATTACTTTTTTCCCTAAAGTACTCACCCAAACACCGCCGCAAAGGTATTCAAACAGCTCTGACGCTGAATAAAGTGATCAGGATCATTCCAGGGCGATCGTCCCGTCTCCCGATCCTTGTAGCCCTTGCGCTGCGTCACCTTGATGGGCGGCTTCCTGGTCACATGCGAGACCAGCAGGTTCATTAGGATGTCCTCGCAGTTGGAGGACTGCTGTACAGTCTTAAGGAGCAGCAACGACAGCCAGTTGGTGTACAAGTAGTTGTAGTAGCGGTGGTAGAAGGCCGCCCCCGTTAGCACTATTGAATAGTAGTTCGTCCACTTGGACGTATAACCCCACGCATTCTGGTAAAAGGAATATATATACTATAGAAAATATATACTATAAGTGGAGAAGAAGATAATAACCCACCTTGGAATCATCCCAGAAGTGCGCTCGCGCCGGATAGCCAACAATGCGCTCGGGAAAGTCCCGCCACACCGTGTAGGCAAAGTCCAGTTCATCCGTATTGAGTATGGCGTCCTCGTCCAGGGACAGCACGGCGTCCGTCTGAATTTCGTCGTAGGGCAGGAATCGTTGTGATATGCTAGGTCGTCCCTCAGTCGTCTGGCTTGTGGGTCCAGCTCCCTGACTCCTTGTGCTGCCCCCCAAGGAGATCACATGCAAAGGTATGTGGTTGGTGGGGGGCCAGCGCTTCTTCAGCGGCAGCGGCCTGTCGGCTGCCCAAAGGACAAGGATCTGTAAGAGTTCATAGTAAAATATATTTCTATATTATGTATATTCTTTCGATTACTTACCCTTTCCACGAACTGGCTCTTGGTGATGGTCCTCACCAGCTTGTAGAGCGCCGCATTCGGGCCCAGGGCGGCGCCAATCTGCACGTAGATGACCGCCGTGTAGTTGTGTCGCGGCTCCGCGCCCATTGAGTTCAATAGAAACGGCATGTACCTGCAGTTAGTAGCAATCGATTCAGGATATTTAGTACACAAGGATATGCCAAGATGTATGGCAGTACCAACCTTGAACTGTCGGCAAAGGTGGGCAACGTGAGCAGGGCTCCCGGAGAGCTATTCCACACCAGGCTGCTTCGCACCGGATAATCCGGCAGGCGTTCGCGTATGATCTGCAAAAGGATATGGATGGGAAAAGGGGAAGTCCTTCGGTTAACGCTTGTTTAATGGCTTGTCGATACGCTCAAGTGGTGATTGCCAATTGATTGCCTAATGAGGAGGAGACGAAGGAGAATGGCGAGGAGCGAGGGGCAGCGCGGAAAGCAAAGCTGAATTTCGAGTGCATTTCAAGGAGCAGTCCAAATTGCGTTTTGAATAGTCCTCCCCCCCCCCAGAAAAGGGATGGCCTCTGCCTCTCTCTCTGCCCTCTATTTCTGTGCTTCTATTCGGTTTGTCCTCCGCAGAGTGTGATAATTCAATGGGCCTTAGTTGTTGCCTAATTTTCCGTTTGGCGCAGATGGTGACCTCCTCGTCCCCAATGGGTTTTCCCCCTAGCTTTTAGATGTAGGACAGTGTCGGGTAATAAAATAGTACTTTGAGTGTTTTTTAGATATGTTATCTATGTTTGGGATTTATATTTTAATTTATGTAAATAAAATCATCAATCCTATTTCTGGTCAAATGTTTTTTTTTTCTTATACAAAAACCATAAAAAATAGTTAACTGTACATATCACAGCTCAAAGAATATTTTTATGCTATGTTCTGCTATAACCTGTTGGGAATTTTAGAGAAAACAAGAGATAAGTAAACTTTAAGCTTACAAGAGCTATTTCTATAAAACCCCTTTGCACTCCTATTAATTTAACCCCAGCTGTATCCCAGTATATGGGCATATTCATGCATATATGCATAGAGCGGGGCGTTACCGCAGTTTCCGCTGCGCAGAGCGGATGCGGAAGTGCCTCTGCTCGACCCTCCTCCAAGCGTCCCCTAACTAAGTGCTAGACAAAGGCAGCGCAGGAGAAGGTAGAAGGCGGCAGGCTCCCTGCAAACATCGCGTGTCATTAACGCGACGTTAATTTGTCGCTCAAAGTGTTGGCGGTGAGCGGAGGAGGAGGGGCGCCTTAAAGTATGCCATGCCAAATTAGTTAGACATCCCAACCGCGCGCGGTTAACTCGCCAAGTCCTTGCGCCTCCTCCATTTCCCATTTACCATTTACCATTTGGCACTGTTTTGACTAAGAGAGAGCCAGAGTCTGAGTTTGAGTTTGAGCTGAATGCAATTATAATTGCAAAGCCTGACCCCAACTAAGAGCTTAGTGGCGGCCTGCCAAGTGGGGGCGGCGGCATTCGCGCTGAGTTATGCAAGTACAGGTGCAGCCACGTGCACCTGACAGAAGGAACAAAACAGAAGATGGAGGACGAGGCGTGTTATGCAAGTGGCACCACCGAGCCACTGCATCCCCTTGGTCGCCTCTGTTCATTCGTGTTATTTCTGTCTGGCACGCCCTGCTTTTGTGCGTGTGGTTAGTTGAATTTGAATGCGGGCACGACGATCATCTCCCGCCGGAATTCCCTCAACTATCCGTGCTAAAGACGTAATGAGAGGCCTGGGGGGAGTTAACCCACAATAGCTCACAATTACAGGTTATGGATTGACAGTTGGTCGGGGCTCTAATAGGGGGAAGTGCAGCCTGGGACAACTATTAATTCATTTAGTTCTTTAAACAAGCATTATACTATTTTATTTAGGAATTAATCTAATGTAGGCTAGATTTTTATAGAGAAAGCAGCTAAGGATCCCTCATTATTTTTATGTCTCAGTAACTAAACTCTTTCTCCTTGGCCTCCCTTTTGCTACTATCAATATTCATAAGCTCAAGGGAAAGCCAGGGCATTGCAACTTCGTTGGCGATTTGAAAGTTTTATTTTTCTGCCATCTTTTTGTTTACATCCATCATGCTTCCGCACCCTTCAACCCTCACATCTCCTGCTCCATCTCCATCACCTCTTAACCCTTAACTCGTTAAGCTGCTGGCGGCAGGTGCAGTTGCAGGAGGAAACTAACGAAACTAGGATTTCCCAGCTCCTGCCTGCCTGCCTGCCAATCCTTGGGATCCTTGGAGCTTCTTGTCTGGCTGGCAACGTGTCTCGAGTGCCTGCTTTATATATTTTGTAATTATAATCTCCACCCCTTTCGCTCCTTTTTGCATAATCAACGCTCAACTAACGCGGAAAGCGTGTTTGCTTTAGCTTATCTCCCCCCCATTTTGGCCCAGTGTACTATGAATGGTTGTGAGTATCTGCGTGTGTTTTTGTGTTGGCCTGCGACATAATTAAGTCAATCCCGCGCTGTTGGCGCTGCCAGGATAATTGAGAGCGAGAGGCAGCTAGGCAGGGACAAATGTACGATTCAATTATGCACATCTCCCGCAACTCTAGCACTCGGCATGTGTGTGTGTGTTGGTGTGTGTTTAGGCCTGGCCCAGACGGGACCCGCCGCTGCTCTTGTCCACATTTTAATTGGCCAACAAAGTGCATTTAATTGGCTTAAATCCATGTTGCACAGGGAGAATTTTTGAGTTGTAGCTGGCAGCCGAATAAAAGGACAGTAAGGATTGTTTGGGAAGCTCCATAGGATCAGTAATAAGAGGGTTAATGTCTCCATAAACAGACTAACTTCAAGTCGTGTAGCTACTGTACCACACCCAGTTGCTTGGCTACACATGTCAGGCTGGAGCTCTCTTATTCAGCTGCTGGGTTTCTTTTCTATCGTTGCCATCGCTGCTGCTGCTGCTGCCTGGTGGAATTTGGATGGCAGCCAGGAGAGACTTATCGCAGCAGCCGAAGAAGGACCAAGAGCAGCGGCAACAATCGCTTAAGGCTCTACTTAAGGACCCCAAGAAGGAAGAGGAAGTCAACCAAAACTTCATTTCCTGTTCGCATCAGTATCTGCCTCGCATGCATAGTGTGTGTGTTTAAGCGATGATTAAGTTGCCGCCACTGAAGGATGCGAAGCTACTGCAGGTTGCTCCTGAAGGAGGCTCACGAGCCAATAGACTGGATAATATAGGCAAATAAAACAGGTGTGCATGCATGGAGGCCTTAAAGCCGGAATTTAAAGTTTGTTTGGCCTACCACCCACAAAATACACAAACCGAACACCGACTTGACTGGAATTCCATTAAGAGTTTTTGCCTAAAAGTTAACTTACGCCCACATGTACAAATACATATATATGTGTGTGTATATGCAAGTGTGTCTGCATGCAGGCACAAATTTGCTTAAATTAATTGCAAGCCAATGCACAGAGAGAGAGAGAGAGAGAGAGCTGCCTTTGGCCCATGCAAGTCGGGATTCCTTTTGGCCGCAGCCTTTGCCTGTTTATTTTCTTGATCTGGCCTGGCTCCTTTTATTTTCTGATAGCCTGCTATTAATGGAATTTTAATTGGAAGCTCTTGGGGAAAAGGGTTTTCCGGCAAAGAAGTTTGTGGCAAAGAAAGATAAAAGATTAAAGGAAGGAAAATTATATATAAATTGAATGTAGAAGAGAATTTGTATGCCTCTAATAAGATAAGGGACTTGGAATAGTATTTTCACAAAAAGAAAAGGTGTGTTTTATTTCTTAAGTATATTTCTTTTAAAGATTGAAAAGGAAACCTTTTGGATTCTAATTTGTTTGATTTTTAGCAGCAAGGTTTCTCCTTATTAATCAGCTTTCATCAGGCAGACACGCAGACTTCTGCATGTTTACAAATTGAATTCTGTTGGTGCCATGGCGAAAGTTTCCGTTTCCGGTTCCCTCCTCGTAATAAGAAGATGTCGGTTTGCCTTTTTTTTCTTGTTTTTCCTCAGCTATTTTTACTAGCATACTTCGTGGGGCCAGAAACTTCCTGCATTTGTATACTCAAACGTAGATACGTATATGTATATGGGTGGGCGTGGCAAGCGGGTTAAAAGTTGCAAGCTGTGCAAAGGCAGCTGCATACATAAAATGTACTCCGTTGGCCAGGCCAAAACTTGCACTCAGTGACACCAGAAAAAATAAAGAAAAGACTCTGCTGCTGCATTAAAAACTTAAAAAAAAAAAATAAGAAAGCAAGAAAAGTAAGAAAAACATAAAGAACAAGACGAACTCCGTCGAAGACAAACACTAAATTAACTTATGCAAGTAGCTAAAAGTGACATGACACAGCAGCGGAAGTAAAAATTGCAGCTTTGCCTTAAAAACTTCGTTGCTTAAAAATTAACAAAGGCCTTAAGATAAATGCAACAAAAATTAAAGTACAAAAAAGTTAGTTAGCTTTAGATTTTCATACACAAACTACATATCCCCCGACTCAATTATAAAGCAAACGTAAAAGTCTCAAAAAACAACAAAATGTGTTTAAAAATAATAAAATATATATGTATTCCCCCTGGCTGGTGAAAATATTTTAAAAACAGAAGCACGTTCAGCGAAACGCAAACAATTTTCAGTCTCTGCGGTTTTTGGCTTATGACAATTAAACAAAAACAGCAACAAATTGCTAAACCAATTCCAAACAGAATACATTTTATATAGAATTTTATTTTTTTTTTTATTGTTTTTACTCCGCGAGTTTCAGACGTGTTTTTGTACAAATTTATCGATCTAAACTTGTTGACCAATGTTAATTAAGTGTGACACTAGAGAGAGGAGGAAAAGGGGGCTATTATTCTGGGCATATATATGTATATATTTTATATATAAATATATCCGATGACGTGTGAATTTTGTGTGAAATCCGCAACTCTTTGGCTTTGTTTTTAGGCTTAGCCAGATATACATTTTCAATGATTTTTTGGTGAGATTTGCAAGTTAAACCTCTTAAATGTTGGCTGTGAGGTATAAAAAAATTTTAAACATTTATTTTGATACTAATAGATAGCTTTAATGTTTGTTTTATGGAACCTTCCTTTCAAAAATACTTTTTATTTTTAACTTAGAGAATTGGTAGGACTGAAACTTTACTATATCCCTACTATATTATACTGTCAAACAACCAAAACTGCAGTTAACCAAAACGTTCATTTAAACAAAGTAATTTAAAGACTGATATATTAAAATCAAGCTCTTTAAATACCAAATAAACAAAAGATTACTGATGCTGTGCAACTTTTTTAAAGCTCTTCTTCCCAATTATGCTTAATTTTTCAATTTTTCCTTCAGCACCTCTTCAGCTTAATCGCCGGGCGTTTGGCGTTTGGCTATCAGCTCTTGGCTCTTGGCTCTTTTGGCTGTTGGCTGTTGGTTCATTCATCTTATAACGTCATTTGCCATGACTTCAAACTTTAAGCTGACGATGATGTCATTACTGTTGGCAAACTTCAGAGCTGTCGCGTACAACGCAAATAACCAACAACAACAGCAGCAGCAGCCAGCGACTGAAGTTATGAAGCTGCTTTGACAAATTCGTAAAACAACCAAAAAATAAAAAACACAACAAAAATTCAACAGACACAAACAAGTTTTGACGGGGGGCAAATGGAAGCGCAAAAAAAATACAACAAGAAGCTAACTTCAATTTTGTTTGATTTCAGTTTATTCAGTATCTCTGTTGTATGTTTTATTTAAAGATAGGCGCAGCCAGGGCAATATCTATATAGATATAGACCCGAAAAAAAGAAACGCAAATGTAACAAAGAGCAAATAAATACAATACAAATATTGGTTCGGAAAGTTTGCTCAAATTAAGAGCCCTGCGGGCAAGTGTGTTTATTTATTTGTCGTCGTCGACGTTCTTTATTTAAGGTTAATCGATACTTATTGTATTCGAAAGTGGGAGAATATGAAGAAGCGTTGTCCTATAGAAATGATAAGCGAAAGAGGCAAAAAAAAATTGTTAACTTAAAGTGCCTTTAGGGCGAAATTCCTTAAGATAATTACAACAGTCACAAGAGTTACAAAAATTATTTTAAAAATATTTAAACAAAGGCAAGGCTTTAAAATAATGGCTAAGAAGAAATTTATAAATTTAAGAATATTTTCTTTAAGGATTTTTAACAAATTTAAAGAAAATTTTGAAGAAGTATATTTTGGCATCTTATTTTTATTTAAAGAATCACTTAAATCCAGTATTTAAATATTTAAGATCCATGAAATAAATTTTTTAAAATTTCACTTCCCAATTTAATTGAGAAAATCTATAACTTTTTCCTTGTGAACATTTCATAAAGCTAATTTCCGGCCCAGCCACTGGAATAATTCTTATCAATTTGTAATCTTAATCCCGGACAACTGACAAATTGAGGTAATCTCAAAAAACACAGCCTAGAAATACAGAGAACTTCCGTCACAAGCAAAAGCCCAAATAAGATTCAAGCCAAACAAGGTCTGAATAACAAACAAACAAAAAAAGAAATAACAATTTAACATCTGGTTAGGTTTAAACTCCCGCTTTGAGCAGACAATTGGGGGAACGTTAATTAATTCTAATTAGCTGACGCGTACGGCTTATAATCATAATTATATATGTATATTCCGAAAGTCAAAAGAAACGTTTGCGTCGTTCATGATTAAAAATAATTTGGTGACGTCACAGAGAAGCCTCTACGTTTTGGAGGTCAGTGCTGTGTATACACATATATATTCTGGTTTTATTTTCTTTATTTTTTCTTTGCTTTTTTGTTATTTCAACTGGTGACGTCACGGGCGTATATAGTTAGCCTGACAAGTTCACATATTTTCTCGCAGCGTGAGAGCCCAACAGCTAAAGTTCCGCTCTCTCATTCTCGAGGGCAAAATAAAAAAATAAAATTGTTTGCCGGCTATTTGCATTTTGCAAATAAATGCTAGAAGAGAGAGCTGAGAATTTTGTTATCTAGCAAAAAAAAATATATAGAAAAGAAAGCTTGGCAAATAGCAGTGAGTGTCGCATTCTCCCGCTTTTTAACTGGTTATTTATTATTATTGCACTCCCAAGCACTCCCGAGTATTCAATGTCAATAAATATTTCACTTATGACAAGTTTGACATTGCGCCAAGCCAAGTTTTCCACCGATTTTCCCTTCGCCCACCCTGCTCTGCCATGCAGTATTTCATAATTTTGGACAAGCTGTTGGGCCCATAATTGACCCGCTCGCCGGCTGATCGATAAACTGACAGAGCAGAGCTGTGCATATGGAAGAGAGAGAGCTAAGAGGGATGTGGCCCAAACTAACTGAATCGAGCGGAATTGATGATGTGGGCGGGCGTCCCATTGTGGTCGATTTTCATGTGTCGCAATCACTATTAAGGGCCCCATTAATTTATGTGGCCAGCCAAAGTCTAACAAATCATAAAATTTATGGAGAGGAGAAGGATTTTGAATGGGATATATGTACATTCCAAAAATTGTACATATATTCACTATAGCTACTTTGGCTGTCAAGCTAATATTTAATATTTACAAAGCTAGCTTATATATCAAGATTATTCCCTAGTTTTTTATATGAAAATATAAAAAAATATCTAAATACAGAATTCTCTGTTGGAATACTTTTCTTTTTTGGTTATTTTTATATTCCACAACATCATTTTAATGATAAGTAGCTCAATATCTCATCAATTAGCTATTTTTGTGCAATCTCCCCTCAATAATTTCCACATGTTCATTTGGTTTACTTTTTTTTTAACGCAATCCCCACTCAATGTGTTACATTTTTCATTTGTAGTTTTATTTTTCACGCAATGCTGCAATCCATATGCTCAAAATGTACTCCATTTCCTTTCCCTTTGTGGTAACATCTCTGATTTTATAGCAATTGCCGTTCATTAACCTTGGAAGAAGCATAGAAGAACTCATTGATGATTAGGAATGCATCACAAGGAATTCCTAAGGGAGATACAGTGGAACTTATGGATATAATGATGCTACTTATTAGGATATAATGATGGTATTTTAATAATATTTTAATAATATAATTTTAATAATATAATTAATAATCAATACAATAACAAACATTTTAAGTGGAAATTCTGATTTATAAAGTCTAACAGTTTTAGTTTTGTTAATATTTTTAGGATTTTAAGTTATTTGCAATGTTCCCAAGAAAATTATATTAAAATTTTTATATTAAAGACTTTATAAGACTGTAAATATTATTTTTTAAAAATAAGTAAAATACAATAAATTATCCTTTTCGTTTAATTACTAAATAAAAGATAAACTTTAAATTGAAATGATGGCAGTATGCTTTGAAAATAAACTTGACATAGGGCAATAAATATCTGTTTTTAAAATAAGTAATCTGCCTTTAGAACCTAAAAGTTCTTCATAAATAGTTTAACCTGTAAAAAAAAGAGTTTGTTGGGGAACCGGCAAAACGGCATTAGTTGGGTGCCTTTGAGGTGATTTCTATTTGGAGCTCCAGAAACACAAACAGCTGTACATAGGAGCCTCAGACCGACGACTACGACTACGAATACGAATAGGAGGGAGAACGAAACAACAATAATAATAAAGCCAAAAGGTGAGAGCGGAAAAAATATAGAGAGAGTGCACGGGCGAGTGTGTGTTGTTTTTAGTGTATTTTTTATGACCGCCTCTGCCGACGACGGCGACGACTACTAATTTCGTCGATGATGGCCGCTCGCTCGGTTCGAGGCAAAGTCTCACGGTTTCAGTCAATTTTCAGCCGCCAAGCCAAGCGGACGCACACAAAGAAAAGGGAAAATATACATAGCTTCAGCGCCGGAAAAACACTCACAACTCGAGGAGATATCAGGGATTACGCACTTAAATCGCACAACCATCGTAAATAAATAACTAAAAAACAAAGCAAAAATGTCTGCTCGTCGCGTCACACTAAACACACGCGTCTCGCGGGCCTCCACCTCGACGCCGGTGGGTGGCGCCTCCACCTCGTCGCGGGTGGGCGCCACCTCGCCCACATCCCCCACCAGGACCACTCGTCTGCAGGAGAAGGAGGAGCTGCAGCATCTGAACGATCGTCTTGCCTGCTACATTGACCGCATGCGCAACCTGGAGAATGAGAACAGCCGGCTCACCCAGGAGCTGCATCTCGCCCAGGACACGGTCAACCGTGAGACCTCGAATCTGAAGGCTGTCTACGAGAAGGAGCTGGCTGCCGCCCGCAAGCTGCTCGATGAAACGGCCAAGGAGAAGGCCAAGCTGGAGATCGATATTAAGCGGCTGTGGGAGGAGAACGACGAGCTAAAGCCGAGGTAAAGTTGGGAGCCCAAGAGTTTGGGAATGGAAATATGTGAATGGTAACAGCGTATTATCAGCCAGTGATGTCATAGACAGGCATGCTAACCGCAGAAAGCGGGCACTGAGAGAAAAATTAAGTTGATTTTTTTTTTATCAGAATTTTATGAATATGATGAATACATCAGAGGAAATGAGGTTGATTGATGGGGTTCTATGGGTAGTTAAGTTTTCCAAGGTATGAAAAATAATAATATTGTTATTGTTAGTAAAGTTTTTTTATAGGACACTTAATAAAAATAGGTACAGTTTCGCTTTTTCATAGAATTTGAAAATTTCCAATATTACAAAAATTTCTTGCATAGAAAATCCACAAAGGTAGCATTCCATTAAAATCTTTCTAAGATAAAATAAATATAACAAAATACAGTCAAGTTTAAAAATAAGTACAGTCTCGACATCTTTTAGAATTTGAAAATAGCAAGTATTGGAAATATTCGTGGCTATGTGCCCAAAAAAGTTGGTTTTTATTGATAAATGAATAGAAACATAGATAAATTCAAGTTAATTAGCAAAATATATATTTAACTAAATTTCAAATCAATATTTTGGCGCCCAATTTTATGCCAAGTGTAACCGAGAGACATAGATAGAAAGAGTGCAAGAGAAGCAGCAGGCGGTAAGCAAAAGCAAGAGCGAGGCCGGTGATGTCATGCCAAAAAGCACATTTCGAAAGCCACGCACATGGCAACCCTCTCTCGGTTCTCTCAACGCTCTTGTTTATTTTTTGCATTTACACTTCCAGAAGTCTCCTCGGCATTTTTATGCAAATGCCAGCAGCAAGTTCCCGTGGTTAATGAGCAGCCAAACTCAACCCAACCAAATCCTAACCAAGCCGAACCGAAATAGCGCCTTAAGTCTCAATGAAGGTTACAAGACTATGATGTCATGGCACGCAGTTACAGATCCATATGTAATACCAGTTTCTGCTGTGATGTCAACACAAAAAATAATACGAAACATAAAGGCTGGGGTGTAGTTTTCCCATTTTCGAGATTTCCGTGGCGTTTCGCGTCGTTTGCGTTATCAGGCAATATTTATTTTTGGTAGGTATTTATGGCCGAAAGCTTTTTTAAATTCATAATAGCCAGAGGTTTTTTGTTTGGCCCGATGATAATAAAGTTAAGAGAGGTTAATGGTAGGAGAGATGGGGTCTAAATGGTGGGTAAACTGGAATTTTCAGCGTCTTTTGAGGTGTGTCACAAGAGTTAAAATCTGATACTATGATCCATGAAGATTCCAATACGATAAGATAGCATTATCTTTGTTTCTTTGATTTTTAAAGATTTAATTCAATAGCCTATAAATATGAATTTCTCTTTTCAAGTTCCGCCATTGTTTACTGCAGTTAGTTGGCCCATAAGTTATTCCTACATTCCTCAAAAACACTTTTCAGAAATTCCACCATGTTGACAAAAAAAACACCACATAAATAAATTGGGTCAGCGGAAGGAATTTAAGGAGGGGGAAAAGAAATGGCGCTTCAGCACGCTCACAAAAATTGGGAAAAAAGAAAGGAAAAACTAGAACACAAACACACACAAAACAACAACCTTGAATCCGTTTAGTTGTTCGCCTTTATTCCCCCATTTTTACACAACTTTTCTTGATTAGCCACGGGAAAATGTTTACATTCACTGGGTGCAGCAAAAGAAAACCGCTGGAACTGAAATGTTTGTGTGAGGTCCAGACTCTATAGAAATACAAAAGGCAAAGGCATTCATTCGCATTCACCTTAAAAGGCAGTAAACTATAACCACAATTTAAATAAACGTTTAATTCAAAGTCAAAGCAAAGTAAAGCCAATTATGCCTAACGAGAATTGACGGTTTTTTTTTGTTACCAAATAAAGAAAAATTAAGTTTGGAACGTGCAAGACCACGTGAGACATCAATTTGATTTTAAGAAAATATTCTCGGATTATATGTGGCATTTTTATAGTTATTTTTTAAACAAGTCAAGCATATATAGAATTCAAAATAGCATAGAATATCGCTACTTTGAACTGGTAGGCGGCCATAAATCAAAGGGAGGGGCCTCCACCAAAGGGAGGTGGTCAGAAATAGCTAGGCTACTTTATGCTAATGGCATGTGACGCTTTATTTCAAGGCAAACAAAATATCGAAATGTTTAAATATTTGATTTGGAGGATCGCTGAACGGGTTTCTAAGCGATGGAGCGAAATTTAAATAAATAATATGAATAATACATTTGCGAGTTAAAAAAAGAGAGCGGTGTGAGCGAAAAATGTGACTCAGTTAATAAGCAAAATTATATAGATAAGTGACGTCATCCGCAGAGCACATGTAGATAAAAGGCATTGCACTGGGCGGGAAAAAACGTCATATTGAGATTGGTTTATTTAAATATTAGTCACTTTGTAAGTCGATTTTGGAATGCTTAGATTGGTTACACCCTTCAAGAGAAAATACAAAGATAGTCTTAACAGCAGGGACTGTACTTTTCTCAATTATTTTTGTTAGAATTCCCAAGTGCTTTTTTTTGGTACACTTAAGTAGCAATTATTTCTCCCTTTTAAATATTTCATTTTATATTTACTTATAAATAATATTTAATCTTTCAAACTTTCGGGAAATTTTTTAAAGAATTTCCTTTTATTCCTTTTAATTTCTAAACATTTCCCTCAATTTCAGACTCGATAAGAAGACCAAGGAGGCTGCCGTGGCTGAGAATAATGCTCGCCTGTATGAATCTCGCTACTCAGAGGTGAATGGCAAGTACAACCAGGCTCTGGCCGACCGCAAGAAGTTCGAGGATCAGGCCAAGGAACTGGCTTTGGAGAATGAACGCCTGCGCCGCCAGCTAGATGATCTTCGCAAGCAGCTTGAGGCCGAGACACTGGCCCGCGTCGATCTGGAGAACCAGAACCAGAGTCTGCGCGAGGAACTGGCCTTCAAGGACCAGGTGCATACCCAGGAGCTCACCGAGACCCGTTCCCGTCGCCAGATCGAGATCAGCGAGATCGATGGCCGTCTGTCGCGCCAGTACGAGGCCAAGCTGCAGCAGTCGCTCCAGGAACTGCGTGATCAGTACGAGGCACAGATGCGCGCCAATCGCGAGGAAGTCGAGCTGCTCTACGACCAGGAGATCCAGAATCTCAAGGCTGCCGCCAACAGGGCTGCCCAGGGATCTGCTCATGCCACCGAGGAAGTTCGTCTCATGCGCACCAAGATCGATAGCCTTAATGGCAAGCTGCAGGATCTGGAGAACACAAATGCTGGCTTGAATGTAAGTTTTAGAGTTTTAATAACTTCTGATCCGTTTCTTATCTCTATAAATTATTTTCTTTAAAGGCCCGCATCAGGGAGCTGGAGAACCTTCTGGACACGGAGCGACAGCGCCACAACCAGTACATCGCTTCTTTGGAGGCCGAGCTGCAGCGCATGCGCGACGACATGGCCCAGCAGCTGCAGGAGTACCGCGACTTGATGGACATCAAGGTGTCCCTGGACCTCGAGATCGCTGCCTACGACAAGCTTCTGTGTGGCGAAGAGCGTCGCCTGAACATCGAGTCGCCCGGACGTCCCGGCAACGATTCGGGTATCTCCTCCAATGGCACACACTTGCACGCCACCAGCAGCAGCTCTCGATCTGGTAGGGTTACGCCCAGTGGACGTCGCTCGGCTACCCCTGGAATCTCGGGATCCAGTGCCGTGAAGCGTCGTCGCACTGTGATCGATGAGAGCGAGGATCGCAATGTGTCGGAGTACTCCGTGAATGCGGCGGCCAAGGGTGATCTGGAGATCATCGAGGCAGATGTCGAGGGACGCTTCATTAAGCTGCACAACAAGGGCACCGAGGAGATCAATCTTACCGGCTGGCAGTTGACTCGCATCGCTGGCGATGAGGAGCTGGCCTTCAAGTTCTCGCGCGGATCAAAGGTTCTGGGAGGTGCCAGCGTGACCATCTGGTCGGTTGATGCCGGCACTGCCCACGATCCCCCGAATAATCTGGTGATGAAGAAGAAGTGGCCGGTGGCCAACTCGATGCGATCGGTGCTGGCCAATGCCGACAAAGAGGTGAGAGTCTTGTCCATATACAACACGTGCGGCACTTGCGACATCTGCCGCCACTGCAGACACCTCGAGTTCGTGCTCGACCAGTACGCTATGCCCTGAATCCTAGGCTTCCCTCGATTCTAATTGATATATGTCTTTGTTCCAGGATGTTGCCAGCTACGACCGTGTCCGTGCTAACGTTTCCAGCCACGTCTCTCGGCATCGCAGCAGCGGTACGCCCAGCACAGGCTTTACCCTCGGTTCCGGAGCTGGCTCCACTGGCGTGAGGAGTCTCTTCTCCCTGCTCTTCTAGATCCAGCGGGGATTTGTAACTCGAATTGGATTGGATTGGATTTGATTGGATGGAATTGGAGGCGCCTCTTCAAGTCACCAAGTCGTCAAGTCACTACCACCACCACCACCTCACCTCACTCACCGCAGAGACTCACAAGACTCACAGGCTCCGAGCAGCACATTCACGCCCCGCAGATGATAGCTGATATCTGATAGATCACATATCAAACAACAAGTGAATAATGTACAACACCCAAACTTTGTTCAACTCCTAATGTTACATGTTTAAGTGCCTTAGTGATTTCATGTCTCTTTTGCTCTACGCCTTTCCTATGCTTAGGTAAGATCTTTCACTTGACTTTACACTCTCTGTAATTTATGATTAATTGTTCTTGTGAAGAGAATATGTATGCATTTTGCTAAAATAAAAAACAAAGAATATATGTTGAAAATAAAATATAGATCACGTTCTTTTCTTTTTTGTTCAATAAGAAATTCTGATTTATATTCAAAGTTAATTTTTTGTAAACTATGATTATATCAAACTTTATACTGGTCACATTTTTTGAAATTGTTGAAATTTTTCAAATTGGAATCAAATTTATGAACTATTTATGTGCAACATTTAATGTTTAATGTTTAAGTGGCCTTAGTGACTTTACGCGTATTCGTTAAGTAAATTTTGTACTTTACACCTTCTGTAATCTATGATTGTCCTTGTAAGAAGAACATGCATTTTGTTGAAAATAAAAAATATAACATATACGTATGAAAAAAAAATGTAAGAAAATCAATTAATGAGCAAACTTGGCCGCCAGCTGAATGTTTGTTGGTTTTTGAGGAAGCCAAATCAGCTTAGGCGAAAGGATTTGCGCGTAGAAAACTTCTTGAGATGCTGTCGTGGCATTTTCCACTATCTCTGAACTCCTCGGGTCCAGGACCGGGCCATAATGGACAGGTAAGTGGAAGAAATTAACTACAACGAGTCGAGGAGGGGGTGACAGGTGGGTGGCAGGGGGTAGGGGGTAGTGAAAAACTATGGGCTAAAACCGAATGAGGTCAACGAAAAAGTTTTGCAACTTTACAACTTGAAAATAAATTAGGTTGGATCAACCGGGGAAAGGTCGAGTAAACTGAAGCTCAACTTTTTAATGGCACAAATATATACAGCCAGAAGCGGTTTCAGCAATTAAAGGGCTGATTTTTAATTTGGGAATGAATTGGAATTGAATAAGATAATTGGGAAGATTCTAGAGGTATTTTTTTTCTATTAATAAACAAAAAGAGTTTATTATTTATTTATTAAAAAAATATCACTTGAAACTCAACCTTATATGTTTCTCTAAATGTAGAATATAAATTAAAAATCCAATAAAAATAATCACTTAAACTTCCCGCACTTCAAACCCTTACAATCCACATTAACCCCACTGTGCCATCTGCACCTTGAAACAAACTCCAAGGGAATTAACATCAGAAGGACAGCAAGGGGAGTGGCAAGATCCTTTCAGTGGCCCAAATAGCGTTATCTATTGCTCAGCCATTTCTTGCAGTGCATGAGCGGCCACTAAGGCAACTTAGCGGCGCCTGAATGAGTGCACGATTCAATGGAATGAATGCGCAGAAAGTGGGAGCCAAAGGGGGTGGCGACATCTTGGAGAAATGTGGGCGGACCTGGGACCAGCGTAGGCAGGTAGACAGTTGACTTCAAAGTAGTTTGTGCCTGGGAAAAAGTTTTTTCTTCTCCCTGGCGCACGTTTGCATGCGCATAATAGGATTAGTCAAAGTAATAAGTTGTTTTTCCTCCTCCACTTTTAGCTGCTGATGCTACCTGAGACTCCTGTCTCTGTCCACACGCCCCCACGCCTCCCTTCTTAACCAGGTGAGTGGGCGTGGCCGGTGCTTTGAAATGCAAATCTCGTCGAGACAAAGAAAAGAGGGGGGGAGCGACTAGAGACAGAAGCCAGAAGAGCTGCTGTTTTTTTTTCGGCAGCTGCCTGCGAGTATGCAACATATTTTGTTGCACGAAAGCCAAAGCCGCAGCTGCTGCTGCCCAAAAAAATATAAATAAAACACAATAAACAAAATGGGGTTGAGAGATTACAGAGAAAAATAGAAAAATGTTTCAGGTTTGTAATTTAGACAATTAAAAATAATTAAAAGAAGTTGTTATGTGTTATAAATATTTTTTAATTAAGCTTTTGCTTTGACTTTTGAATTAAATATGAATTATTTTTTTACTTTTCAAACGATTAAAAGTGAATAAATTAAATTATTTTGATAAGCTGGTCAAAATAACAATTATTGTAATTGAAATATCATAATCAGGCATTAAAAGCAAATCACTGCCAGAACATACTCCTGCCCCCGATTACCCATCCATTATTGGCCACATTTTTCCCCCTGTGCACACTCGTATGCAGAGCAGAATCTCAAGTTTAACCCGAGCTCTCGGCTTATTGTGGTTTATTTTGTTGTTTTGTGAATTTTCTGTGACCATTTTCGAACTTTTGCCATGCTTCCTGCCGCCTCCCTGTGCAACTTAAGTGCATGGCACACGCTTATCGGTCACATCCATTCGACCAAAAAATACAAACGCACACAGAGGGACTTTTGGGGCTTAGGCCGAAGATTTTGGCCCAACTGTGTATGTGTGTGTGTGGTTGTGTGTGGCAGTAAGTTCGGTAAGTGGACTTTGAGTGACCTTTTTGCGGGGAGCCTGTGGCCTGGCATGGCCCGGCACAGATTGGGCTGCCACCGGATGGGTTAGTCGAAAGTTCAACACACAATAAAATTATGCAAATCTTGGGATCAGCCGCATACGATTTCCACTCATCCTCACTCAGAGACAGTCACATGGACATATTCAAGAGCCTACGCACTTAGTTCGCTTCCAAAGGATGTTGCAAACTTTCGTTGCGGTTTTATGTTCAGGGTTCGATTTTTGATTTATTAATTAAAATAATTGACAAAGTTTGTAAAAGGGTTGCGAAAAGTGGGGGAAATCGAGAGATTGCCAAAGGAATGAATTTGTGTCCCAATATTTAAAAGTCTTGATGGAATATTGTATGCTTTGTATGTGCAGTTGGTCACTCTAAGTAAAACTGTTGCAATAGTGTGACCTTGCAACAGAAAATATGGTACAAATTAGCATCTTTTTTCAATAAACGTTTTCAATTTGAAATACTCTCCAACCAAATATTATTTTCTTTTACGAATTTTACTTAAAATCTTATTCGCCCACAACTCATTTATATAGGACTCAATTATATAGACCTCCGGTAATAAAGCCCTTTCGGTTTTAGCTAAACCAAACAACTTAATTATCCAGTTTTCTTTTTATTGATGAAGCCAAGAATTATCCTATTCACTCACTAATTTCAAAGGGTATTGTCAGCTGAAAAACACAACAACCAGGAGCGGAACGGGATGTGTGTGTGTGTGTGTATCAAGGCAAAGGGTTAGAACGAAGGCCAGTTGACTGAAGCGTCTAACAACCCAAATAACTGCTTAATTTGTTTTTCACTCACCCCCACAGTCCCCTCCCCCGAAATTCACCTTTGCTGTTTGCTTGCACAGGCAGCAAAGGCAACAAAAGCAACATCAGGCGTTGGGGACAAACAAAGGATAACCGGGAACCCCAAACTCAAACCCAAAAACCCGAAACTCAAACTGGAACCCAAAAACCAGAAAACCCCACAAAAACCGTCAGCTGTTGTTGTTAGTTTGTTGACTTTAATGGACCAGTTACCAGGGCTGCTGGCGAGCTCAGAAGGAGTGTAGGGTCCACCGGCTGGTCACATGCGGTTCAACGCCCAGAAAGATGAAATTTTCGAACGAGACCGACAACAGTTGAGGCAGCAGAAATTATTTGCCACTTTTACGTAGCCAAGCAGAGGGTTAAAAGCGTTCTGGGCTTGTTTATGCCTAAATCAATTTGCTGCATGAACGGGTCTTAAGCGTAAGCGAAAGGAAAAGGATTCCCATTCGCCCCCCAAAGGACCCTCTAGCATCCCGCCGACCCATTCATATTCATACGTGTCCCGGACTAAAGGATTATTAGGAACTTTCCACTCCGAAAAGTGAGACGTGAGTGGCCTGCGATACAAAAGGAAAAGCAGAAGGAGGCCTCTGTGTGAGAGTGAAAAATTAATAAAAACAAATTATAAAGGAATTTCTCTAGCTCAACGAAGCAGGAATTTTTGTATGCTGTTTATAAATATTCTGGAATTGTTTTCTGCCCACCAACGGCATCCACACATCAAGTATTTGGCCCGTAAAAAATGCACAGCTCAGGAACTTTTTCGCATATTAAAGGCCACAGCAAAAGGTGGGAGGGGTGGTTAGAGGGGAAGGGGAGGGGCGGTACAGACAGACATGATGATGTTGACCCTTGGTGGAGCTGCATTCTTGGCCATATGCAAAATGTGGGTCAAATAAGCCAGAAAGGATTGCGCGCAGAGCCATTACGTGATGCACGTGCCACACCTCAACAGGGGGGGAGGTGGGCGTGGTCGAGTGTCTCTGTTAGCTCCGTGGCCCCCTTTTCTGTCGAAAATGCCACAATTCATCTTTTTAATCGCGAGTCATAAATCAAATTGTGCGCCACACAAAAATGCAGGCCAAAAAGGAACATTTTTTCCATACCAAAATCAGGTTAGTGCTCTTTAAGTGTGATAGCCAAGTTATAGGTACAGGATAAAATGGGTCTAGGACTAGGTATCTATGCAGCAATAATTGCTCTCAGTGGAGTCGAAAAATGACAATCAAATTTTTATATTAAGTTTATTATTTTAATGTGTTTGTTGATTGCTTTAAATATATTTAAAGGAGGATATTTATTTCCTTAAATCTCTCACTTTTTCTTCACTGCTGTCTTTGTCAAGATCTTTGATTTTTTTTATATATTTAAAATAAATATCGATTTGATTTATTTAACATTTTTATTTATCGCTTGATGGAAAGTAAGAACTGCCATTTAGTTATCTTGAATACAATTAAAGTGAAAACGCCTTGGCCAATTGATCAAGTCCCCATAAACCTGTCACACTTCCTTCTATATTTTGCCTACACCTGAACCACACCCAGAAGACATCATTTCATTGACCATTCAGTGCTGTGCTGCAGGTCGATCAAAACCCAATTAACTTTGGTTGCTAAACGCACCGGCAGGCAGGCAGGCAGGCAGCATCTGGTGGTCCAATAATAATAATAATTACAGAACTGTGCAAATTGGGTGGCCAAGATTGAGGTGGGTGGACTCTTTTGCTGCCACGTCACACATAAATCAAACTAAAACCCAGTATGTATGTCCTTTGTTGATTGTGGACCAAGTGGTTAATTGGCTCGACAAACTCCCCCGTTCGAGTTGGTCAGGTCGCAAGGTAAAGGAAAAATATTTGTGTTTAATTTGGTTACACACATTTTGGTTGCTGTAACTGCAAATTGATTATTACTAGCCAGAAACGCAGGCAAATGATGGTACTGAGGAGGGTTTTTCCGAAAGGAACGGGAAATCGTGGCAATGGAGCCGCAATCTGCACAACCCTTCCTGCTCCGCACTTTTCCCCTTAGCCACTCCATTGGGCTGCGGTTTTTGTCAACGAGCAGAGAGACAGGCACGGCGACATTGCCATGTTGTCGGTCGTCATGGGTTAACATGACTATGTTCGTGGAAAAGTGGGTTCACTGAGACAAAAATTAATGTTAGACTTGCATGGACAAAGAATAATATTAATGGCTAAATATTGGTATTAAAAAATAGATTTACAAGAAAGTTTCACAGAGTTATTATAATTTGAGATTTAAAATTACATAAATAAATGCCTAAGAGTATGCTATGCAAACGTATAGCTGCATTTTCAGTGGTAAAAAATATTCTTGCCTACTTTTAGACACATTTTTAAGTGATTTCCTACTTTTTTTAGCTTTTCATTACCTAATTTAATTAAAATTTAGTTACTTTTACTTCCCAGTGTTTGGAATTTTGCAAAAGATTCGCCACAAACGTGAATCTCGATGCAAGCTAGGAGTCTCCGGTTTCAGTTGGCAGCCTCAGCTTTCAGGACCCGCTGCTCCCGATCCTCCTCCCTTTAGCCCATTGCTCCTATTACGCCCTCTGATTCGTCGCTTCTTCCCCCTGGTGATTACACAAAATTGAATGCCCGTGCATCCTCTGCGTGGATGTGTCTACATCCTTACACGATTCCATGTCCTCCCATACCCCCCTACCCGCTGTTCCTGTCCCTGCCTGTGTGTCAATTTGAGTGTTGAAAAGTGGTCTCCAGTGGCGGCGGTTTAGTTTGCTTTTCGCGTCTCCCAATCTGTGTCTCCTTTCTCTGGTCTTCTCCCCCTTTCTCTGCGGAGATTCGCGAATTTCTGCTTTCGCCATTTGTGTGCAGATAACTTTGTTGGCCGCCCTGTTTGTTGTTTTCCGCATATATGTATGTGGAATGCGTGTGTTTTATTTATACACTCCCTCCCAAATAGACATTTCCCCCATCCTAGTTCATCCTCTGCCTCATCCCTTAAGTGTAAGGCTCAACTGTGTGTCTGCTCCACCCACATATTCAAATTCAAATTCAATAGCTGACGAAGAAGTTTTGCTACTTAAGCAGCAAAAGTATCCAGCAGATACATTTGCAAGGCTTAGACTGTAGTTTTTCTGAGGCAAATCAATGCCGAAATACAGTGGGTGCAGGAAGTATGCCTAATAAGTTTTACAATTTGAAAATTAATATATATTCTTTGAAAGAAAATTAATTAAAATATTTATTTATTTATAGTTGAATGCTTGATCTTTGATTGAGTCTCTTCGGAGTGAAATAAGTTTAAAAAATATTTCAAAAAATTAAGCTAAGAAACCCAAATACTATTTAAACTTTATCTTATATATCTCCTTCCCTTTTAGTAATTTAATTCCTAGGTAAACACTACGACTTTGTGAGTGTACAAGCAAACATAAAGTTCGGTTCGTTTAATTACAACACGCACTGTGCGCACTCCAGGACACGAGAACAAGTTGTTGCATAGTTCCATCTACCAAGTTCCCGAGTTGCCAAGTTCCCCGGGCTCCCTCACATCCCTCATATAACCCAGGGAATACCTCCAGGAGACGCTAAGTAGAGCAAAGAACATTCTCGTTACTTGTTTCTTGTCGATTGAGCGAACCAACAAAAGCCGCAACAACTTGCCAAGTAAGTTCGAGTCGTCGCTATTTCGAGAGACCCCTGAATCCCCTCTCTTGTGCCTCCGCCCCGGCAAAGTTCGTGGCACCCAAGTTATCGGCCACAAATAGGTGGCTTGGCTTGTACATATGCAAATGCTCCTCCAGAGAGACACTCTCAGGACTCACCTCGAATGTTGTGAAGACGATTTTCTCGATGGAACCGAAGTAGCGTTCCCACAGGACCTGCGTCTGCTGGCGGAGGGCGAAGATGCGTTCCGGTGGTATAGAGCGAACGATGTCGGGCACCTGCAGAGAGAGAGAGAGAGAGAATGGTAAGTGATGGTTATACCCGGCGTATACGTAATCCCAGCTTAATAGATGCATCTCATCTCGACCCAGCTGAGCCATAATGCGCATTAATTTACAATGCACAACTTAATTGGTTAAAGGATTGCAGCCACCACCCACGGGTGTCATCCATCATAATTGCAGCAGGACTCCAGGAGCAGGACTCGAGCAGCAGCAGGCGTAGCACTAAATCCAAACAGTTTAAAGAGTTTGAACAGCCAGGCGACGCGACTCAACTCGAGTTGAGTTTGGAGTCCATGCTCAAGTTTCCTGCTCAAGTTAACTTAATTAATTGCATTTCCTGCCAATAAACTACAAAGGCAAACATGCCAATGGACGGGGAGTAGGGGAACAGGAAGTGCAAGTGCGAGAAAAAGAGGACGAGGACGAGGACGAGGACTAGGACGAGGTCGTGGCGAAGAAGGATCTGAGGCAGAAGGAGAAGAAGCAGACAAATGGCAAGGGCAAACATGGCGCCAAGACTTTGTCGCGAATGAAGTGCGACAGTGGGAGAAAGGACACTGAAACGAAGGAAAGGGTAGAAAGAGAGACTTAAAAAAGTTTTAAGAATTAAATTTTTTAAGAACTTTAGTTTTCTGGATATTTTTTCTATTAAAGTGAAAAGCTCTTTTTTCTGATATTTTCTCTCTGTGCAGCGGCAAAAGCAGAAGGCGCAAGAGCGTGAAGAAAAAGGACACTGGCAGGCAGGCAAACAACTGAAACAGGGACACACACCAGTAGGAGTGTCAAAGAGCTTTCACTGCGGAGGAACACGAAAAGGTGCCGACACTTGGACAAACAGTTGCGAACCACTCACCTGGCTCTGATTGGGAAATCTTTGCCGCAAACAGAGGTGCCAACAGGGAGCTAAGAACCAAAAATGTGGACAATCCTAATGGAGGAGCCAAAGCCTTGAGTGGGATTTTAGGACACTTTGCCTTGAAGCCAGGAAGAAGTAAAGGTTAAAGTGCAACAGCTGATTTTAGAGAAAGGAAAATATTTTAATTGAATTACTAAGATGGGCAATGTTTCACTTTACTGCAGTCAGATTGACTGACATCTTTAAATGAATTTCTCTTTCAGTTTCTTTATCACCTTGCTGGCCAAGGACATGCAAGGCGGACACCTGAGCTAACTTGCTAACCCGCGCAGGTGCACAAATCTGAAAGTCTTGGCAGAATATTCATCAATGCGGCAAATGGCTGGCCAATAAAAAGTGCAACAAATATTTTTGCCATGCTGCAAGGTGACAGTGCAGAGTTGGTATTTATGTGGGTTACCCAGCCCGAAAAAGTACTTCCACTACAGAGACCCCGTCAACATAAACAATGGAAAGTTTTCTCTTTTTAGACAGCCAAATGAAATCGCTTTGGCCAAACGACTCCGAAAGTGGCACACAAACTGCCACAGTCCTGCTCAATATTTTATATACATATATATATACTATGTAGAGGTGGAAGCCATATCCCAACTATAGATATCAATACTATAAATGGGCGTGTGTGCCCCAGGCTCACCTGCAGCAGGAGGCGCTCATCGGCCCAAATGGCGGCCTGCTTCCAATCGATTTTCGATTCAAACGGCAACACCCAGGCGTTGGACAATAGCACGGGAATGCAGCCGGCCTGCAGGGCCTCGAGGAATCTGCAATAAAAAATAAGGAAAAAAATAATAAAACCATGAAAAAATGGAATTGTGAAATGTAAAATGAAAATTGTTTTTTTTATATGTTTTCAACAATTTTTTATGGTCTGCCTTTTTTTTTTTGCTTACCTAAAGGAACCCAAACGACGTCCGCGTGGAACCAGGCAGAAAGTGGAATTTTGCAGTAAAGTCTCGTAGTCGTACCTACAAAAAGCGAGAAAAGAGAGAGAGTGGGGGAGAGGTGAAAGGACATGTAAATTAGTGAGAGCCATGGCATTGCATAATGGGATACTGAAGCAATTAATCGAACAATGGCCAGGACGCCAGGCGACGAAAATGCTACCCCAAGGAGATGATGTCGACATTCCGTTGAGAAACTGTTCCGGAATTACAATATGATAATGGGTTTTTTGGGGAGAAGCACAACGACTTGTAAATGTGGCAAATGGTGGGAAGATGGGTGGAAATTGGTTTAGTTTTTGGTAGTCAGAGATTGGAATTCATTATTCAGACTTTGCTTTAGTTTTACATTAAAATTTACTAGGAATCTGATTATAAGTAGCTTTACTTTGCTTCTTAAACCACAACTAGTTTACTCAAAATCTTCTCTTTGTTTGCTTTTAATAAATTTAATTATCTATTCGCTAGAAGTTTACTTTTGCCTTAACCAGCTTCCCTTTTTTTTTTGTTGTTGCTTAATTTCCTTGGAAAATCTCTCGCTCTGCTGCCTGGCAATTGAATACGTTTTCATACAACTCGTTGGCTCAGCTTTGCTCTTTGATATTCGACTAAAATTCCTGTAATTCCAGCTTAATGCCCAACAGGGCGTATGCTTAGCATTTGCTCACATTACTCATACGCCCTGTTATACCCCTACGCAAAAGGGAAAGAGAGAGGCAGAGAGAATGGGTGTATTTTCGAGTTAAGACCACGGTGCGCATTTTGTACGGCCACTTTAATCTTTAATTCGGAAATCAAAGCCACGAAATGCATCAAACTGCCATAATACCCATACGCCATGTACACCAAACATTGATACAGGTGAGTTGAGTGTGTGTCCGCGTTATAGAGAGGGGGGTGGGTAGCGGCGGAAGCGGGACTTAAGCGGGGGCATTGGTTGGCTGGCAGTTTACAAGTTAAGTTGCGCGTAAAATTACATGTAGTTGGGCATGTTCTGCCCTCCAGGCAACACACACACATACACAAACGCACACCCTCTATCATCCTATTTGCTCTCGCCTCCCCATTTCCAAACCCCTCTTTTGATCCTAAAACTCCCCCTAAATGGTCAGCAATTTGAGCTCGCGTTTTAAAAGCAAAATCAGCACAAAAAAAAGAGGAGCATGAAATGGTATTAGGAAACTGCATGCGCAGCCTTTTGGACATTGACAACGCACAAAAAAAGAAAAACCAGCCAGCACAACGAGCCAGCGAGAGAGAGGGAGAAAAAGCAGGAATGAGCCAGGCTGCAACAGTTCTAGACTTCGTTATGAATAATCTTGAGCAAACAACATAAATTGCATGTTGGCCTGCCTCTGACATTTTGGCGAGAGTTGAAAAATTACACTGCCAAATGCATAGGCAGGCAACTTGCACAGAAAAAGGGGGAGAAAGGAACAAAAGAGGGGCTGATGATAAAGTTTACCCAGAATACAATTACGCAAGACTCACGCAAGGGAAAATTGGGGAGTGATTTTATGAGCTAGAGGACTTCCTTAAAGGAAACTTATATTAACAGAATTATTTAAAATTTTAAAGGATTTTGTTCAGATATAAACCCATAAACCCATAGATTTAAACCCATTAAAAAGGTATCCGAAATTATGCTAAAAATGCAAAAAAATTAAAACAATTTACACTGAACTACAGAACCCTCTCAAGACCTCCCTGAATGGGATTTGACTTAATATATCTATAATAGCAATACAAATCATTTAAGATTATGTAATAATATGGATAATACTTATACCTAAC
>JAEIIL010021302.1:0-25447 GCA_018905715.1 Drosophila lini
AATATTTACAATTTTAGAGTTACAGTTTTACATTCACAGGTTTAAAATTTTCTCTACATCACCGATCGTTCCTATGCTACTATGGTATATGGTATAGTCGTCCGATTTTCATAAAATTAAAACCGAAACTCGGAAGTAATACAAAATGGTCATGTCTCAGAGTAGATACAAATATATTATAAAACAGCGAAGTTATAAATTTTTCCTAAAAATTTTCTGATCGTTACTTGGTTGGCAGTTATATATTATAGTCATTTAATATATACAATAGTCAGAAGACCATTTGCAAAGTTTCATTCAAATAGCTTCTAAACTGAGGGACTAGTTTGCTTAGAAGAGGTCAAACGAACATGGCTAGATCGACTCGACTTTTGAAGCTGATCAAGAATATATTTACCAAATAGGGTGGGAACCGTCTCCAGACTTCTGACTACAATTATAATACCCTGCAAGGGTATCAAAATAATTCTCATGGACAAATTCTGTCTTCATATTTTCAGCTCCGTTCGGCAAACGCTCCTGGAAAATGTTCTACTGCACGCTGCGTGATCTTGTGTTGTATCTGCACAAAGACGAGCACGGTTTTCGCAAGAGTCAAGTGAGTTGATGGCGAGACAGGGGCTAAAATATACAATTTAATGAATATCCCCTTATGCTTAGATGTCCGACAATCTGCACAATGCAATACGCATACATCACGCACTGGCCACCAAGGCCAACGACTATACCAAGAAGCAACATGTGTTCCGTCTGCAGACAGCCGATCAGGCCGAGTATCTGTTCCAGACCAGCGACTCGAAGGAGCTACAGTCGTGGGTGGAGACGATCAATTACGTGTGCGCGGCAATTTCGGCACCACCGCTCGAAGGCGGCGTGGGCAGCCAAAAGAGGTTCCAGCGTCCGCTTTTGCCCAGCAAACAGTCCAAGCTGATGCTGGTAGGTACTAGGGGGAGATTCTCCTTCTCTAACATTTTCAATTCCTGAGGCATTCCTTCCTGTTGCAGAAGGAGCAGCTGGAGTCGCATGAGCTGCAGCTGGCCCAGCTGGAGCAGGAGCTGAACGAGCACAAGAAGGGTCCGATTCCCAGCAAGGGACTGCCTCTGCAGAACTACAAGGAGAAGGAGAGTTACTTGCAGTACGAGGTAAGGGTAACCCGTTCTGTGGAGGTTTCTATTCCAACTTTCGTATCCCGCAGATCCGTCGCTACCGCACCTACGTAAGCATATTGAGCGCCAAGCTGCTGGCGGACCAGCAGCAGCTGGAGCTGCAGGCCCAACAGCCGGCACAGGCGGCGGCGCACGACGAAGAGGCCGACACATTCCCAGTGGGCAACACCACCGCATGCCCGCCTTCCACGCCGCAAAGTATTAGCCTGCAGCAGCCGAAGGAGCAGCAACAGCAGCAGCAGGCACCGCCAACGAACAGGTACAGTCAGCAGCAACGCCCTAGCGGCAGCAGCAGCAGCTCCTCGTCCTCCGGCAATGTGCAGCAGGACATTGGCTGACGCGTAATGGGAGTTTTCTCAGCTTGTGTGGTTTAAGCGATCGCTTTCCGATCGCCCCTATTTTCTGTTCGCCTCCTATTCCTTCTTTTTATGTTGCTTCTGTTGCTATTTTGTGTTTTGTGTGCTCCCCGAGACCCCCTAACCTTGTGTTGTTCGTTCCGCAGAGCTCCCCGGATCTCGGGGACCAGCAATATCTGTTGGAACTACCTGTTCCGGGACTCGCTTTGCTGCTGTGTTTTGTTGTGTTGCTGGCATTACTGTACCGTGTCCACCATTATTATCTAATGTGTTTCCCCATTTCTGTGTAAATATATATTTGCGTGAGCGTTGTTGTTCCCTTCGTTTCATTTCCGCAGATTTACAAACCTTTATTTTGAATAGTCTTAGCTGCGATAACTACGTATAACAAACTATAACTGAAGCCCAGACTAAAGTGTTTAAAACCACGAGAAGACGGAGACCAGATCAGACCCCTAATGTAATTAGTTCTTGTGCGAATAATGGTTTTGTTTTATAACCACACCCAACACCAACACCACATGCTGTGAAAACTCAATTATAAACGATAATTAGGAACATAGTTAGAAACTAACGAAGGCATTCGGTTCAAGAATTAAATAGAACCGTAGAACTATAGACAAACTGTTTTTTGTAGCACTTGTAGCTGACCGGAGTTTTGGCGTTACATTATATACATATACATATATATTTATAAATGAAATTGAGCGAAGAAATATGTAGAAAAACACGAAATGTGGTTCATTATCCGTAGCGGTCGTTTAGCGTTTAAACCTAAGCTAAAAGCATTCTAAATATATGAAATATACCAGCCACACTCTCTCACCTACCAAATAGCATTCAACAATTTATACAAGTTCGCACACACCCAGCAGAAAACATCAACCACGCCCACACTTACCCTAACTGAACTCACCTCACCACCCACATGGGACTCATGATAACCCGGCAACGGACCCTAGGTGGACCCCAAACCAGTTGCTGTTACTCGTTGCCCCCGTTGCATTCGTTTCCCCGTTCAATTGCGTTCAACTCACCCGTTCAAAAGCAAAATCCCAATGGAAGAATTCTTCAATCTTACAGATGGCTCGATGTCTTCTGCTGCTGCTGCAGCAGCCCCCTCTGGCGGCGCTTGCTCTATTCGAAAAGCCATTAGCCAGCTTAGTCTCATGCCCAGATTTATGCTCCATAGCAACGGCAGCAACAGCAACAGTCACAGCACAGCACACGAAGCACGCCGGAAGCTAGCGTCGCCACAAGAGAGGTTCTCCCTGTAAATGCCCCGACCCGACCCGTACCTGTGTCTTGAATGTGAGCAGGCCAATGCCAAATACCCAATGTTTAAATCGTAAACCCTCCAGTGTCCAGCTTGGCTTAGTGCGAACCTATATATACCATATACGAATTTCACCCATCCGCGACTTTTGTTTTGTTTCTAATCACAAATGCTAATCCCGCTTTCCCTAATCTTCGTTCTACACTTGCAGAAAAGAGAAGAAAAAGAAATAATTTCGTTTCGTTTCGCTCTTGATTTCGATCATTTCCAACTTGCATACCACCAACCAACACACAAACACACTTCCCACACATTCGCATCCTGCGCATCCTGGCCACCGGTAAGTCCAGACCCACGTAATCCCGAAGGCAATTTGACGCGGAAGTCGGTATATGTATATATCCATATAAATATCGAAAAAGGATGCGATAATATCGATTTTTTATAAATATCGAAACAAGATGCCATAATTATCGATGTTAAACGTTGAACGTGGAGCTGTAAATAAATCAAATTTTAGTAAATCAATTTTTCTAAAAAAAAAAAACTAGAAATAAATCGATAAAAATTAAAAATTGAAATAATTTTATTCATCATAGTTTTGTGTTTTTTCACTTATGGCATCGGAACTATGAATTTATAAAAAAATTACATTGATTATTTTACTAGGTCAGCCAATAGAGTCGGGCTGCCAAATTCCGAAAATTTGGGATTCATAAAATTCCACAAATTTCAATAAAATTAATCATAATCATAACTGTTTAACTTTGTTCTTAACTTTTCCAGAAGTTTACATACGCGTAGAACTTTTTCAATTAAACCGATTTTATTTCCAGCTCCAGTTAATTGATGTATTTTCGATATTTAAAAATTCGATATATTAAAGAGAACGAATTTTTCGATATGATGATATTAAGTTCGATATTTTTGTAGATATATCCACAAAGGACTTCCTCTCCATACACATCCCGATCAAGCATGTAACTCTCTTTTTCTGTCTTCCCTCCAGAGAAGCAGGAGCAGGCACGCACTGCCACACGAACGAATCTGAATTGAATACTCCGAAATGCCACACGCTGCCTCCTCCGCCGGGAGCCCATCAACACCACTCCATACACTCAGCACCACACACCTCCAACTCCACGGGGGCACCACCATCACACACACACACTCGTACACTTTACGTACACTCAAGCGCTGCGGCTGTGCCGTGTCTGCCATTGAAGAAATTTGGAATCTGTGCACTTCAATTACTTTAACTTTAACTGTAACTGTAACCGTTAAGGAGCGAGTTGAGGAGCGATCACTTGAGATAATTAGACTACCAACAACAAGAACACTCGATAATTAACTGAAACCGTGAATTTGAAACGTCTGCGAAGGAGAATCGATTTACCTTTAAAGGTCTTTCATCAGAAGATATTTGGCAGGGAGATTTTCCCAAATTCAAATTCAATCTCAAGGACTTGGATTCAGAGTCTTACGATGACATCGGTTCATCTGTCGTACGCAATAAGCTCGATTCAGATTTGACTTGTTTTAAATCATATTTTTCTTCTGCTGGATGGCTGCTGACGAAGAACGAGAATGAAAACTGCTTATACACATAGACTTATTATTACGAGAGTTGATAAACAATACTTACATCATTACCTATGCTATCATTATAAATGATAAAAATGAAATTTATAAATTAATGAATATCTCTGCGCAAAGCAGAGGGCGGCGAGGACGAGAAGGAGCATTGGCATTATCCTGAGCAATTACCACTTGATATGCTTTGCGTACGACTTGTTTATTGGCCTTTTGCTATGCACTATCACACACTACATTACACACACTTACTCCAATATTATGTACGGGCAAATATATTTATTTACACAAACAATTATCGGTTGATTACGCGACATGTCCATGTAGCTAGAATATGAAATTGATATCGAGGACGGCCTGAGAAGCAGGAGGAGGAAGGAACAATAAGTATAAATACACCATATACATATATATTTTTGAATATATTATAATATATTATATTGTATTGTGTAATTATGTAAATGCAGATAATATAACATTGTTTATAATTATTTTTAACAACTCTACTGAAACGGCAATAAATTCGAAACAAAAACAAATGCAAACCAACTGAAGTGAAGTGAAAAACCGAAGCGAGAGCTAACCAAGCGCCTAAATGAATGCATATTGTATATTTATTTGGTAAAACCTTTTAAGCTGGCTTTCGAGGGCAACACACTTAGTTTTAAAGCAATAAATCACCTTTCGGCAATTCATTTAAGAGGACTTGAACCCATTTGTAGAGTGATCGTAGAGACGGTGATTTTTATGTGAACATTTATTACTAACAATAAGCTTTGAGTACAGTTAGGAGAGCCGTTATACTATGTATGCATATACACATATACATATATATATGACCTATATATAGTATATATATGAATGCTCCTGTGAGCAACCCAACAATTACGATATGACTCATTAAATACTTCCAAAAGCATAAAGAGCCAGTCGTTTGTATTTACTACTCCGCCTTGAAGGTGAACGACGTGTCCGTCGCCTCCAGCATGTTCTCCAGCCGTAGGCCCAGCTGGCGTCGCTGCAAATCCACCTTTACCACCGATGCCACAATGCGATCGCCAATGCTTAGCTCACTGTTGCTCATGTGGCTCTTGTGTATTAGCCCATCGCGCTCCACGCCGACGTCCACGAAGGCGCCAAACTGGGTTACGTTAGTCACCGCTCCTAAATAAGCACACAAATTGGTAAGGTTGCGTGCCTGAAGGCAATCCATTAGAGACCACTACTCACCGGTCACCACATCGCCCATACTGAGCTCATCCAGCCGTGTGAGGCCCTTCTTGAAGAGCGGCCGCTTGTCCAGATCGGCACGATAATCTTGCAGCAATTCGCGCTGCAGAGCAATCAGCACGAATTCCAACTGCAACAAAATAATAATAATAATAACACATGTCTACAAATATCGGGGTCATGTGAATTGTTGGAAAACTGAGGGACATTTCTAAAGTAACCAGCAGGTTATGGTTACCGAGAAACCACTTTTTGCCTACTTTTTATTTATTTAATTTAATTTTTTTGTTTTAAATGCTTAATATCTTAAGAATAATGTGTCCAAGTTTTTCATCGATCATAGCAAAATTGCCGAAGTTATGCAGAGTTAAATGAAAGTCCTTTGGTGTTCAATGTAGGAGTATCAGAAAGTTTAAAGCGCTCTTCTGAAAAATGCCATTTCGAAAGTCGGTACACGACAACTTAAAACCTACTGAACCAATTGGTTTGAAATATTGAACGCAGCCATCAACATCTTCAACTAATTCTATAGGTACTCACGTCGAATTTTGTATTTAACAAATTAACTTAATTTTTTAGTAACTTCAAATATCTAAAAATCCTGAGGAGCCACTTCAGAAATGTCCCTCAGCTCCTCTGAGAGAAGTGGTTTCACTCACCCTTTCCATTGGCAACTTGTGCTTCGCAGCCATACGGTCGAGGTTGGCCTGCGAGGCGGCAAACTCCTTGATACGTGCTATAAAGCTGGCCTTGCCTATGTCCGTCAGCTTTATGTCGCACTCCGCCACAATACTGAAAACGTAAATTTAGTTTTAGAATTTAGGATTTCCGCATATTTTCCGTAAATTTCCCATTTTCGTTATGTCCAAGCTCGCCGAGCTGAAGCGTCAATATGACGAGCGCTGGCACTATCCACCGCCGATGCCAACGGGCAAAGTAACCGATATCTCCTGCGGCGCTGAGCCCGTCTTCTGCGGCGACAAGGCCATCTACGGACACAACGAGGGCCCCGTGTACAAGGCCTGCTGGGAGCATCCCATTGCCATGCCCCTTCAAACGCGACTCGGCGTCTGCTGGGAGTATCCGCCGGAGCGATACAAGCGCCGTCCTCTGCCGCCGCCCTGTCGCGGCTCATCTATTCCTTTGCACTTGCTAGAGCCAACCTTTGAGCACTGCAAAAATCTCTACACCCGCGGCGACTTTCAGCTGGAGCAGTGCGTCCACCAGCAACTCCTCGTCCTTGACGAGAAACTGGGCAATTTGACGCGAGTGCTGGCCCAGGCCAGACCCCTGCAAATCCAGAAGGTGAAGGAGATGCGATATCACGGAGTGCGCTATCGCCTCCTAGCCGGCAATACTGGCTGCACCAAGTTGTACCCCGAGTATCTCAGCCGGATGACCGAGGAGCGGGCCCTTTGCGAGTTTCAGAGGTCCTACAACGAGGTCAAAGAATCCAAGTAATATAACGCCAAAACTGGTCAATATTTCAACCTCAACTTTTGGTACTTTTAGCACAGAGTTGATGGCTGCGTTCCTGGACATGCGCGAATCCATGCCGGAGCTGGAGGTGCGCCTGTCCAGACTAGACAGGTCCCTAAAGAGCCCCTTCCAGCTGGAACTGGAACCCGTGATGCAGGCCATTGAAGATCTGAACACCTTTTTCTTTGGGGTGGTTGTCAAGATGAAGTCTTGGGCAGAGCTGATGGATCCCATGAAGGAGCACTCCGTCGAGGACTACCTGGCACTGTTGACCAAACAAAGCAACTTCAAGGACTTTATGAGTTCCGGCATGGAGAACTGCTCTTGCAAGCGGGGCGATAAGAAGGATCCCTTGAAGCCCTATCTACCATGCTGGTGTCAGCACTCAAATTCCTGCGAGATACATACTAATGCGAAGGAGTTTGGTACTTTTCCTAAGATTTGTGACCACAAAGAGTCTAGCGACACCTCCATGCTAGAGATGGCGGTCGAGGCACAGAGGCAGAGGCAGTGAAGTTTCTCATTCATTGTTAAACAATAAAGTTTATTTACCTGTCCGCCACTTTGTAGCTTTCGGGATGAACCCAGGTGCAGTCCAAGGGATTCTGCAGACGCCCACCAACGCTCAGCGGCTCTATACGCACAAAGCCTGCGCACTGGACGAACGACTTCTCGCCTATAGTTCGCACTGATAGAAGATCCTTGCGGGTCTTGAACGACCCCTTCTGCGACCGATACTCTATGATCTTCTCCGCCTTTTTCTCCGACAATCCAGCAATGTGCCTGTGGGTCAAATAAGAAGTCACTCCCAGGACCCTACACCAACTAACACCTACTTGAGCACACTGAGACTGGCGGTGTTGAGGTCCACGCCCACATAGCTCACACACTCGGAGACGACGTCCTTCAGCGATTCCGTCAGGGTCTTCTCAGACACATCGTGCTGATACATGCCCACGCCCAGGTGACGCGGTTCTATCTTCACATACTCACTCAGCGGATCGTTCAGGCGCCGAGCTATGGAAACTAAAAGGAAATGGGTTAGGAGACTAGGATTAGGTGACAATTTCCTAACCTGCACTCCGTTCGTTCGTATCCATGTTGGGAAATTCCTTGGTGGCCACATCGCTGCATGAGTAAACTGAAGCGCCGTTCTCGTTAACTATGCTGTAGCGGACGCTGCGGCTGTCCAGGACTCCGGCATGGAACATGTCGGTCAGCCAGTGCTCAGTCTCGCGGCAGGCAGTCCCATTACCCAAGGCAATGATTTGGCAGCTTTAAAAGGTAAAGTTTGCATTTATAACTCAGTAAATATATCTAGCTTAGACCTACTTGTGCTCGGAGAGAAATTGAACCAGCTTTTGCTCGGCGGCACGCCTATTGGCCCTCGCACCGTGTGGATAGATAACAGCCGTGTCCAAGACATCCGCTGTTTCGGATATCACGGCCAGCTTGCAGCCATTGGTATAGCCCGGATCAATGCCCAGAATGCGTTCGCCCTTCAAGGGGGACATCAGCAGCAGCTGCTTCAGGTTCTTGGCGAACACATCGATGGCTGCCTTCTGGGCCTTCTCCTTGAGATCAGCTCTGATCTGCCGGCACATCAAAGGTTGCACTGCAATGGGATTAGATTACTGGGACGTTGTAAAGGAGTACCGCAAACTCTTCTTACACTTCTTTGAATAGCACTCCTCCAGGGATTTCGTGAAGACCTCCCTCCGGAGCTGATACTGCAGACCCTCCGTCATGTACTGATCCGTTATAAAGCGCATCAGATCCCGCTTAAGATAGTCGCTGGTCTCCACCTTAACCGAGAGGAACTTATGCTTTTCGCCACGATTGATGGCCAACATCTGATACGGCTTAATGGTCTTGATATCACCCTGAAAGCTGAAGTAATTCTCGAACTTTGAGCTGTCCAGCTTTTTGTCCACAATGCCGCTGGATCCCTTTGTGCTGCTAGCTGCTTTGCTGGAACCTGCTTTGGAGGACGACGCCGACTCCTTGGTCTTGCTGCACTTGAGAAACACGCGATGGACATTTTGTCTGAAATTGTAGATTAAATTACTTATAAATATATTCAAAATATATTGCGGAAGACTAACAATCTCCGGATCTCCTCCAAAACATTGGTGTTTTTGCTGATTTTGTGTATAATAATGTTGCAGATTCCACTGATTACCAAGGCTTCCGTTGCCAAACCCTCGTTTGCTGGGTCCACAATCGATCTGATATCTACTTTGGGGGCTGAGCCGTAGAGCAGACAGTCGGCGTACTCCTCCAGGCCCAGGGCTTTGGCCCGCTCCGCCAGGGTGCCCTTGCTGGCCGGCTTGTAGGGGGCGTAAAGGAACTCCAGTTCCTCGTTGGTTTTCGCGCACATCAGCTCGTCCCGAATGTCTGCATTGAGCACGTTTTCGCGCTCCAACTGGCTGACTATGTTCTCGGCCTTCTTCCGCAAATCCACGATATCTGTGTAGGTGTTCCGAATGTCTCGCAGGCGATCGGGTGCAATGTGGTCTACCAGGTCTCGTCGGTAGCTACGAACATATGTATGTTAATTGGTTTCTATTGATTCTAGGGATATATACTACAGTTACCGGCATATGAAGGGAATGGTGTTTTCGTTCTCAAACAGCTGCACAATATTCCTGGCTGCCTGCGGCTGGATATTTTCCGTCTCGGCCAGCAGTTCGTGGATGTTCCACACCTTGCGGCGCTCCCAGAACGAACTGCGGCCTGTGCTCGAAGGCCTTACAGCGGTTACATCTGGTTGTGTTATCGCTAGCGAAGGTGCTTCGTCCTGCGGCTCTGGATTTGACTCGTTGGGACAGGCGTTCTCGTCCTCTTTCCCTTTTTTGGAGCGCTTTTTCTTGGGAGCCGGTCCTTCGGCAGCAGCATTCTTAGAGGGCCAACGCTTGCGATTTGAGCTGTGTGGGACTAGGATTAGTCAAATTCTAAGTGCATATTTTTGATGTGTTTATCTCACTTACCCGCCGGCTAAGCCATCTGCAGCGCGATCTATTCTGCGGTTATTCGCCTCTCGAGGCCTGTACTCATCCGCCTCCTGGGGCTCAACGTCTGCCTCCGAGTCGGAAAGCTCAACCACCACCAGTTTTTGTTTACTGGCTGCTGCTCGTCTCGGGCGCGTGGACATTTTAAACTAAATTAAGGAAACCGTAAAAGGTTTGTAGCAAATGAATCCACTTCGAAGTTGTTTTACGTTTATTTCTTCACTTTTTCGAAAGCTATCTTTGAGGAAAGGTAATCTTGATGGATTATTTAGTAAACACAATCATAAACGTTGCGCTTAAAGTGAACACAGGACATAAATACGCCGAAAAATGAGGGAAACAATTTATTAGCCGCAAAATCTTCAATATTCGATTGCAATCAGCTGCTTAGAGGCAATAATCGATAACAGTGGCTTCCAAATCAGCTGATTTTGACTGTATTTTGCTACTATTTTGTATTTTCGTTAATTTATCAATGAAAATGCTTAAATATGCCTGGCAAAGAGGCTTGCATCAACGGATTAGATTACTCCGGCAGCTATCTGCTCACATCCCGCAGCGATTCTACAGCAGCAAAATCAGGAACATTGGCATTCTGGCGCACATCGATGCAGGTGAGTTTTAACAAGCTATTTTCTGTCCAAATTACCTGGTAAATAAATCCCTTTCAGGCAAAACGACGACCACAGAGCGCATGCTGTTCTATGCGGGCAAGACCCGGGCCCTGGGTGAAGTGCATCGCGGCAATACGGTGACCGATTACCTAACCCAGGAGCGGGAGCGGGGCATAACGATATGCAGCTCGGCGGTCACGTTTCCCTGGAATGGCCACCGGTAAGTAAAGGAGATACTTTCCTGTTAGGTCCCTTTATAAATTTTATTTAGCATTAATCTGTTGGACACACCCGGACACATTGACTTCACCATGGAGGTGGAGCAATCACTCTACGCCGTGGATGGTGTGGTCGTGGTTTTGGATGGAACGGCCGGCGTGGAGGCCCAGACAGTCACAGTGTGGACTCAGGCAGACAAGCACAAGCTGCCGCGTCTGATATTCGTCAACAAGATGGATCGTCCGGATGCAGACTTTGTCAAGTGTGTTGATGATCTAAAGGCAAAGCTGGAAACGCAGCCCGTTTGCTTGCAGTATCCTGTGAAGAGCAAGGACGGAGTATTGGGTTGGCACTGGTCACGAACTCTATAGAATGTATATAATCGGAGTGGTTTCCCCGCAGCCATCAATGATGTCATCACCCTGGAGCGATTGAGCTGGCAGCAAAATGACCTGGGCCGCAGCTACAAGAAGACGAAACTGGAGCCCTCGGATGATCTGCGCCAGCTGCAGGAGAGGCGCAATGAACTGATTGACACGCTGTCGGGCTTGGATGACGAACTGGCTGACGTGGTCATCAGCACGGAGAGCTTTGAGAACGTTGATGGTGCCTTAATTGAAAGGGCCCTTCGACGAGCAACAAGTCAGCAGAAGGTTGTTCCCGTGCTTCTGGGTTCGGCGTACAAAAACGTTGGCATTCAGCGGCTGATGGATGCTGTGAATGCCTACCTGCCGGCGCCGGAGGAGCGAAATGAGGTCTACGACTGCTTCGGGTAACAGTTAATTCTACAGAGTATTCCTTGCCTACTTCAGCACTTCTCCGCTTTGCAGAACTGAGGTGGCTGCCAAGGTCTTTAAGATTGTGCATGACAAGCAGCGAGGACCTCTGACGCTGGTGAGGATTCTGCGCGGCGAGATAAAGCGCGGCATGCGCCTGATATCTGCTCGTGGCCAGGCGGAGGTTGTGTCCAAACTGTATGAGCCCTTGGCAGACGAATATCGAGAGGTCAGTTCCCTGCAGGCCGGAGATGTGGTCATATGCGCTGGCCTAAAGGTAAGCAGTACTCAATACACGACCTCAATGGTTCTTAACCACTACATAGTCCACAGTGACGGGCGACCTGCTAACCTCCAGTCAGTCAGCTCTAAAGAATGCTCAGAAACGCTTAAGGCAAAGTCTAGGCACATCTCCTAGCCAGGATGAGGATGACTCTGTCGAGTCTGATGAGCTCTTTGCCTTGGATCCGCCTGTACCAGACGCTGTGTACTTCTGCTCCATCGAACCGCCTAGCATTTCCTCGCAAACGGCCATGGAGCAGGCTCTGCGGCAACTGCAGCGCGAGGATCCCAGTCTGCGGGTCAGCTACGACGCGGTCACGGGGCAAACGGTGCTCGGCGGCATGGGCGAGCTGCACATGGACATCATCAAGTCGCGCATCCTGAGCGAGTACAAAATCGACGTCGAACTGGGGCCACTACAGATCGCCTATAAGGAGACCATCGAGTCGCCCGCAATAACCACGTTGAGCGTGGAGAAGGAAATCGCTGGCAGCAAGCAGAATGTTAGCATTACCCTGGAGCTAGTGAGGGACCAAAGCGAGTTGTTCAGGTGACCTTAAATGGCGTTCGTCTGGAAATCGGTTGTGACTTTGTCTGTTCTTCCACAAAAGCTTGGATAAGTCTCCGGAAAATATGCCAAACCTCAACACACTGCGACCGCGCATTCTTCAGGTTTTGCGGAAGGGTTCCATCAGTGCCTTGGAGCGAGGACCTCGCGTGGGCGGACAAGTGGTGGAAACGCAGATTCGCCTGCACAACGCCACCATTGGTCGGGGCACCGCCGACTCCTTCGTCATGGCTACGGCGGCACAATGCGTTCAAAAGGTAAAGTGATGATCTTGTAGGTCTCTTCATAATCCTCAATGCCTTACAGCTGCTGAGCACGACTGGAACGCGTCTGTTGGAGCCCATCATGGCCCTGCAAATTGTGGCGCCCAGCGAACGTATCTCCGGGATTATGGCTGACCTCTCCCGCCGGCGAGCCCTGATCAATGATGTCCTTCCGAAAGGTGACCGGAACAAAGTGAGTTTTGGAGATTTTCAAGTTTTTCTGGGCATTTCTAAGGCCCTATCTCCTTCCCAGATGATCCTGGTGAATGCCCCCCTGGCCGAGCTCTCCGGCTACTCCAGTGCTCTTCGCACTATCAGCTCGGGCACAGCCAGCATGACCATGCAGCCGTGTGGCTTCTCCTCCATGAACTCTGCGGACGAATCGCTGGCGGAGCGGCGAGCCCAAGGCCTGGAATAGAGGAATCGATATTGTTGACTAGTTCTAAGCAGGCAAGGTGTCAGATGCCAGCCCTGATCTGGGCCGGATCCTTTTGTGTTTGTAATCGTCACCCGTTTAGCAATATAAATATTTTGCGGACTCAATCCATGTCGGACGTGTTTAAGTTGAAATTTTGATTGGATTGGACATAGCAATAAATTGGTTTCTTTCTGGTTGAACCCCATACTGCTCAGCCATGGCGTTCTCCACACAAAGGGAGTTTTTCCACGTGCCGTTTCGGAACGAGACCTACGAGTTCGAGTGCTCCGAAGAGTGCGTTAAACTGAAAACCTATCCGTCCACGGTGGACGACAGGTCGTGGTCAGCCAACGAGGATAGAAAGTCACAATTCGTGGCCGACCTGGTGGCCTGCAACACACCCGTGAAAGGTGGACAGCGTGGAGGTCCAGAGGACGAGTATGGAACTAACCTGGTGGTTGGCGACAGCCTGATCAATGCCGCCGACGACACAATTGGGCGCATGCAGGATCTGATGGTCAGAAACAACTTGCTGAAGAAGAAGTTGGCCGATTCCGACGACAAACTGAGGACGGCCCAGGAGGAGAGTGACGAAATCAAACGGATTATGGATCAGCGCTACGATCCGCAAAAAGCCAAGGAGCTAAAAGAGAAGATCAAGGAGCTGGCCGATGCCGGCAAGATCACTCCGAAGGACGAAAAGGAACTTGGCGACTTACAGAAGGCCATCGACGACATGAACAAGGCCCACGACATCCTCCAGGCGGAGAACGGCAACCTCAAGCGACTGATCGAGAAGCAGTCGAAGAGATGCCGGCTGGACAGCGTCAACATCGACCCGGAAAGGAGTAACGACATTCCTTACCTGCAGAACAAGATCGATGATCTTGGAAAGGAGGTCAAGCTGCTGCGTCAGGCCGAGGACGAGAAGATGACGGGTAGCGGTGCTGGTAGGGGCGGGTACTCGCCGGAGAAGGATCCAGACAACATCCAGCGAATCGTGGCGGAGCGCGATGCCCTGAGGAGGAAGTGCAAGGAACTGGCCGATCTCAGCGACAAGGTCAACCAGTTGGAGGAATGTGCCAACAAGGCGGCCTGCCACTCGTGCAACCTCGAGAACAACCTCCAGCAGCAGAACCAGTGCATGAACGATATGCAGCGCGAAATGGCGGACATGCAGGATTACTACGAGAACGAGGTGGACAAGGCAAAGGGAAACGAGGAGATTCTCAAGGTAGGTCACCGAAAAATGGATTCAAAAGCATCCTATTGATCCTTTCCCCAGTGTCGATGCCAACAAATGAAGAAGGAGCTGATGGCGGCCAAGAGCGCCGCCCAGAGAGCCTGTTGCCAGCAAAAGGAGATCGATGTTCTGCGCAACGAGCTGCGAAAGCGGGACATTGCCCTCAACGCCTACGACTGCCAGTACAAGCAGCTTATGGTGAGTACATCCGGAGAGCTGCTGAGATATAAGTATAAGTATTATGTCGGTACCATTCTCCAGTTGAAGGCCAAGATGTTTAAGAGTGCAGGCTATCGTTTCCTCGACGACCTACCACCTGACTGCTGTGACTGTAGCGCGGATGGTGAGGAGGAGGAGGGATGAGACTGATAGCCCAGGAACCGGAGTTGTATCTTCGTTCAGATTGTTTCCAAATTTTCAACAGCCATTTCCCGAAATCTAAAGTTTTACCAAATTACAAACCATATATGCGCCAACCTCAAACCGTACTTTTGAAAATGTCCAATTCCATTACTGAATATATTTTTAAATATCAACCGTCCTTTGAGTATTCGATTGTTGCATCATGGTAATCGATTTAGGTTGCTTACTTAATCGAATCAAAAATTGGGTAAAATAATCGATTTAAGTGTAACCAGTTGCCGAAAGAGGTAAATTCCTGCTGTTTTGGCGTTTAGTTGGGATTTTCAGCCAATTCCGAGCACAATATGCACCTCTAAGCCAAACGTTTATTATTGAGGAGTTTTTATATAATAAATAAATTGCGATGGAGAAGATTGTGTCAGCCAAAACTTGTCTTAGACTGCTTCAGGTGAGTGCTTGGGTCCATAGGCATTCGTACATACCTCTGCCAACCCCGTTTTCATTGACAAATGCAGGCAATGCCCGCAACCCCGTCCGGTAGCCTGGGTGTGCTGGCTCCTCCCGTGCAAAACATGCTTCAGATGCAGCAGGTGCGCCACCGGCAGACCAAACACTGGAAGCCGGAGTTCAAGCGCCTGCGTAAGCTGAAGTTTGTCAAGATCGATCTGCCCAATCTGCGCGAGAAGCCGGAGGACATCAGCAAGGAGGAGATGCGGAGCCGGATGAAGGAGCGCGGTGTGCTGCCACCCCGTCCCTGGATGGAGCGGCCCTTCCACATTAGCTGCACTGGCGGCATCTTCGAGGCGTATGTCCCACCCGAGGGCGATGGAAAGAAGTCGCTCATCTCGACAACCGGCGCCAAGCAGAAGCTGGAGTTTCTGGAGAAGAAATCAAAGAGCTTGATGGCCGTGCGCAAGATCCGCTCTTACGAGGAGTCCTTCAGCACCGACGATTTCGGCGCCGAGGCACAGGACATCTACATCAAGGCGCACACTCACATGGCAGCCAAGGAGAAGTACCAGATCCGCGAGTTCGTCAGCGAGCGCTGCTATCCGGAGATGATGCACAACGTCAAGGATAAGACGATTCGATGGAAGTTCCTGCAGTCGCTGGAGCCGCCTCGCGTCGTGCACGCCCGTTGCACCGAGGTGATCACCAAGGAGAACCAGTTCGCCCAGGTCACCGTACGCTTCCACAGCCAGCAGATGCTGGCCATTTACGACCGCTTCGGCCGGCTCATGCACGGCAGCGAGATCCTTACCAAGGATGTGCTGGAGTACGTGGTCTTCGAGAAGCACATCTCCAACGAGTACGGCAAATGGAGGCTGCATGACAAGATAATTCCCGATTGGCTTCCGGCCAAGCAGCCGGCGCCCATCACCTATCGTCTGATCGAAGATGCCGAGGCGGAGGCCCCAAAGAAGCTGAGCTCCGGCGAAGAGATCAAGCAACTGGAAGCAGCCAGCGAACAGCCAAAGGAGCAACATCAGCTGGCTACCCCGGTGGAGAGTAGGGCCAAGCCGTCTATGGCCATATGATTGTACTTTTTGTGGGCCGCCTGGCGGCTCAGAAGGTTGAACGTTAATGTTGTCAACGCTAGTTAAAAATTATAATTTCTAAAAATCATTTTCATTCGTTTTTATTATTTTTAAATATTTGATTTATATATGTTACGTTTTTTTCACCCTAAGAAGCGATGAAGGGATTGTACAATTACGTTTAAAAAAAATTAACAAAAATATAGTATTTTTTTATTTTACTCATAACTCTTATTTGCGATCCCTGATTTGTATTGCTTATTATGTTTTAAAACTTTTCTGGTATGAAAAGCACAGCAAATAAGAGTTATAAGTAAAATAAAAGTTACTAGCAAATAATTAACCTGAAGACATTATAAATGTAGGTATTCCATTTTTTTAAAGGAGTTTGCAAAAAAAGATAAACTTTAAAGCCAATTTTTTTAAATTGCGTTTTAAAACTTATTTTTAAATATTAATAAAAAAAGTTGCAGACAAATTATTACTTTTTAATTTTTATATAAAAGTTGAAGTAAAACTGTTATTTTACATTTTTAAAATAATAATTGAAAAAATTCGTAACTCTAATTTTCGATCTTTGATTTGTATTGTTTATTATCTTTTTTTTTTCAATTCTGGTAAATATTAGGCACAATTACTAGTGTGTCCTAAGAAAATATTCAAATATTCCTAATCAACAATTAAATTAGGAAAATGTTACTTTAGGAAAAAACGTTGTTTCTTTTGATATAGCATACAAATTTGATGTAAATATTCAGAACTCTGCTCGGATCGGATGAAGCATCAAACTTAATATTCAGTACCTTGTGAAGAAGCAAACAATTAAGCAGTAATACACGCCAGAGTTGATATATGTTTGTTTATATATATTTATACAAAAAGTAGTAAAGCTAGTGCTTATGGTTGATAGCTATAAATACAGGCTGGCGGTCACTCAGTAAATTACATACGAGAGCTCGTCATGGATTGTGCGTGTGGACATTCGGTAGGGAATACAGTAGACAGCAGACAAAGCCAATAAATAGTGCATAGATATATATACAAGAAAGATCAGTAAAGCCATTTTAATTGCATCCGGGACAGGCGTATCACACGAAGCTACTGCTGGGCTCATCCAGGTAGGCACACCGTGACCCCGCCGCCGCCTCTTCGAGAGCCTTTCGGCCCAGTTCCAGTGGAATTTTGCTCACAAACGTCGGTGCTGGCGCTGCGGCTTCTTTGGGTGATGCGGGTGACACCTGCTTGCTGGGTGAGAACTTATTGCAATAGTTGCTCGTTGGGAGGGCAACGGCCACGCCCCAGTTGGAGGGCTTGATGGGCAGCACCTTCGGCTTGGGCGGCAGCGGTGGCGGTGCTTTGGCGAATTCCGTTTGGTCCTGCGCCTCGGTAGGCGACTCAGTCTCTTGCTCCTGGTCCACCTTCATGGGCGACACCGGCTGTTGGCTGCGTGTGATGGATAGCCGGGGTGCCGGCTGTGGAAGCTCCGTGGGAGAGGGCGGCACTTTGCCAACGGGGCTCAGGCTGGCGCGCACTTTTCGCAGCTTGGACACGGCTGCGCTGAGATTCTCCTTGTTCTTCAGGAAATCGGGTAGATCAAAGTTGATCTCGGTGCCGCGCTGATCCTCCAACCGTGCCAGCTGGGCTCGCTTCAGGCCCTCGAGTAGTTCATCTGAAAAGGCAAAAAACACAAAGTTAGTGGACAGTTCTTCGGCGGAGGCACTGCAAGGCTACCCACCTTGGTGCTCGGCTACTCGCTCCGTCACCTGCAGCTTCACTCCAGCCTTCAGCTTGGCTATAATGGGCTTCTTGGGATCCGCGGCCGCCGTCGCTTGAGTCGCCGCCTCCTCGGACTGCTGACTGCTCGTCGATTTCTTCTTGAGCTTGGGCAGCTTACTGCCGGGAATGTTGCTGCCGTCGCGCTGCTGGCGCCGCATGCGTTCGAACAAGGAGGAGGACGTCTCCGAGGGTGCTTCGTTGGACTTCATAGAGCACAGGTCGCTGGGGCGCTGCTTTTCACTGCCAGCTAACGCCGCTGCATCCGCCTTGCTGGCCAACAGCTCGTTGAACACCTTGTTCGTCAGCTCATCCAGCTGGCCCTGCGGTAGCGGCTTCATCGGTTTGCTTTGCTTCGGCGGCACGCTACTGCCGCCGCCTGCCTGAAAATCCGAGTGGAGCAGCACAATGCGCAGACGCTGGCCATCGGCCATGGTCACCGGCTGATTCAGGTCCAGAGGCGCTTGGGTGTCTCTCAGAATCACCTGGACCTGCTCCATCTTGTAGTTGTACTTGTTGAGAATGGGCCGGATCACCTCGTGCAGCTGCTTCTTGGGCTTGCTCTTCACCGAGATCACTTTGGGGTCGGGCAGGTCCAACTTAAAGGCCACGCGTCGCTCGATGACCACCTCCTTGCCGGCCAGCAGTTGCGATGGCTGCTGCACGTCAATGGACTTGGTGCTGCCCTGGAACACGATGTCATAGTAGGGGTACACCAGGTTTCTCTTCTCCAGCAGCCGATCCACCAGCTGTCCCACCGTTTCTCCGACCCGTGTTTGCACAATAGTGGTGGCACCATCGGTGAGGATCACACGGCACAGCGAGCATACGCTCTCCGCGCTGGCTCCCTGGCCGCCTGCTGTAGTGCCTGCGTCGAACGATGACAGTGACGAGCGGGAACTGTGCAGGTCGCTGAGGGAGTTCTGTCCGGAGACGAGCTTAAGGGATGCACTGGTAAGCAGTGCGGGCGGTGGTAGCGGTGGCGCCGGCATCAATGTACTCTGCAGGTCGGCCATTATCTCAGTGCGATCGCGGGACTTACTCCGCGTCTTCCGGTGCCAGGGAAGTAGGCTCTTGCGCCGCCGATCCTCCGCATTGCTGGCCGATTTTTTAAGCTGTCGAAATAAGATAAAAACTGTATCGCTAATCTTTAGGCGATCATTCGGAGACTTACCTTAGAGGAGGCGGCCATGTGAAAATTTGTCTTGAGAAGCTCGTCCAGATCGGATCCACTGTAGGGCAGCGCCAAGCCCTTCTGCTCCGCCTCCACGCAGCTCTTGTAAAGATCGGAGCGGATGAAGCGTTGGTAGCTGTCAAACTTCATCAGGTTAAAGATTTGCTTCTGGGCCGGAGCAAAGATGTCCGGAGCGGCGCCTGTGAGCTTCTCCTCGGTGAGGCTGCGTGCCTGCGAGTCCACGTTAACGGGATCGCTGCTGCTGTTGGCCAGATGCTTAGCAAAGATCTCGCGGGCCAACAACGCTCGCTCCGCCTCCGATTCGAGCATGCGATAGCGCTCGCAGGCTGTCCAGAAGTAGATATTCTCCGCGGAGAACTCCTTCTTGAGGAACTCGGAGAAGGTCTGCATGCCAGCGGCGTCCTGCAGCATCCGCTCGAAGGAGCCGCCCCAGCTAGTGGGACCACCATGTTCTTGTGTCGAATCCGCGTTAGCCACGGACACCGAGATGGCTGAGGGCGGGGCGGGGGTAGTCAGGATTTTGGGCACCTGCAGCAGACTTAGCTGTTGCTGGCTGCGTGTTGGCTTTAGATCCGAGTCCAGCATCAGCGTCTTGATATACACATCGTTGTCGGAGGCGTTCATTGATGCAGTACGTCTCACCAGGGGCGACGACTGGCCCTGTTGCGGCTGCTGCTTGGCCACCTTGTCGGAGCGTGGCGTGCGGAAGGAAGACTGTCCCCAGGCTCGGCGGAAGGGCGAGGCATTGGCGGGCAGAGCGCGGTTCTGGAAGAAACAGAGAAAATGGTTAGCTATTGGAAAATTATTCTATTTCCAGAAAAGAGAGGAGATATAGAAACTAAAGTTAGCTTCATCATCAAAGATATTGTACAGCAGTTAGCCCAAAATATTTTTTTAATCTCTATGATATTAAAGTTCTTTTATTATTCATGAATAACTATTTCAAGATTTAAGAGTTCTTAAATCAGAAATCATTGCCCAACAAAAACAGAAACACCGAACTCTTCACGATATGTATAATGTACATATCTATGTATAAGGTTAAAATAAGTGTTTACAATAAATTCCCAAACTAATACCTACAAATACAGTGAGCATTCTTTTACGAACCCTTCCATTCGTTTCAATTAAAACCAAGTCATTCCAAGTGCAAGTGCCCAACGAGATGGAGGATAAAGATGTCGATTCATGGACAATTTACAACTACAAATTGCGGGCACCCAGAGTCCGACATGTCATTATCATGGTCAGAAGACGGGCACGATAAACTTTTGAACTCCTCAAGTTAGCTTATACATTTGTTTGTGTGACGCACATGGTGGCTCCCCCCCAGAACTTTCCTATTCCCCATTGGGAGTTGATTCCCTTGTGCTTATGATGATGATGATGATAATGGTATGGTGATGGTGGTGGTTTTCCAAGCTGCCTTCTATTCCCCTCGGCTTAGTGCACTTGTTGGAAACACGATAATCGCTGCTTAAACAGACGGAGAGTCTCTCTATCTCTATTCCCAGAGTGATCATTGTGTATTTGTGCATTTCCCACCGACTGTTCGTTTAACGACAGCTTTTGTGCGCCATACCCCCTGTTTGCGGGAGATTAATGAATTCCAGTCCCAAACTCTACTAGACCCATCATTCTATTCAGATCTCGGGTTTCGCAGAAACCATAACTCACTCACTCCCCGGCTCAAACATACGAAAAAGCATTCGTTTTGTCGGCTGGCGATGATCGTTATAGATAAAAGAGAAATTTTAAACATTTCCGGTCGGCTTTAGCTTACTTTGTATGAGTCTTCACGAACCTCAAAAGGGGAAAAGCAATTTTCAGTTATTTCTGTTCATTAATAGAAACCAATTTGTATCGAGGCTGGGCTCAAGTTCGTTTATGAAGAGCTTCGCCGACGCACGCTGCCAATCGAGCGGGTTGAAAAATGTCATGGCATTTGCGTCAATACATAAATGAATGTCCTTTAAAAAACAAGAAATGGCAATTTCATCATCAGAAGAAATTTCCACAAGCCAGTGACGCCATAAGTGAACAAAAATATGAGGAAATATATATATATACTGAGATAAGCCTTCGGCGAAGACTTTTTATCACTCTGAGGAAAAGCAAATTAAATATGTGGGTCAAAAGGCATAAAATACTCTGAAACTACTTAAGCTGCACTCGAGTTTGACTTTGTTTTTCCCCCAAGAGGGGCTCAAATTTTTCAAAATTCTCTTTTGCAAAGAAAAAAAAAGAGCCAAGCGCGACAAACAGACTGACAAACACTCATCGAAATCAACGAGTAAGAGCTGCGAGCCGAACATAAATCAACGCTGATTGCCAAACAATGGCTGGGTGCAAGGGGTATCCAGTCATAAGTAGGAAGTGAGCAATTTGCCAAAGAAAATAATTAAAATAAATAAGCGCTGGCTAATTCGCAGATTGTTGACTCCCAGAGACCGAAAGTCAACTGTGAATTAGAGGAGGCCCAAGGCTATACGAAGTAAACTACGTCAGAATGAGCGCCATTTAAATTTAGCCACTAAAAAATCTCACAGCAATGGAAAAAATTGAAAAAAGAAGCAGCCGCCACTGCAACATCCACTCCGTTCCATTCACCGGACAGATGTTGAGTTAGGGGAGTGGAGAGCATATTTCTTCGCTTCAGTGGGCACTGACTTGGACATTTTCCGGTGCCTCTGCTGGTGGGTACGTTCACATCCATGGGCATATCCCCATATCTACACTCCTATTTACATGGCCGCCGCGGATCGCGCTCTCTTTTCTTCTCTCCGCATTAAACTCATCATTTTACACCGAGAAATTAATGATTTTAACTTCAATTTGCTGGGCTTAGTAGATATTCACCTTTGATTCTGATATAGCAATAAAATTGGGGATGATGTTAGTTGTTATAAATCCTATTTCTAAGGCAACACTACAAAAAGTTTCTATAAGAAATAAACGTATTCGTTGGTAGCCGCTTTTCCCAGCTTGGTCTCTTGTAATATTTATTTCCCGTGTAACCATGGACTCGGCTCAACTCTCTGCTCCAACTCTCTCTAGCCGAGTGCCAAGTCATTGGGCTGAGTTTGCACTTTGCGGCGGCGGAGAGCAGAAACCTCACAGAGTCACACGAGTAAATTATCCACAGTGGTTTTCGGCTCGGGTTACCACTCTGCCAAGCTTATCCACATTACAATTTCTCCGCATGCACTGCCCGATCGGCAACCTGTCGCCATCTGGGGTGGCACCTAATTAGCAGTGCTCCGGTAATGGGAGTCTGGAGCCGATGAAGCCGATGGAACCGCAACAGGTAAATATTTGACGGTCCGCTGAACTTGATGGAACATCAAGTTTCATCGAAGGGTTTCGCTGTAGGAGTTCGCTTCGTTAAAAGCTCCCTCATATCAAGCGCCGAGAACATCACGTAGTCTCGTTTGGAAGCGAAACCCACCCGTAATCCATATATTGGTATGAGCAAATATCACGCATATCTGTTTCTTGAGAAATACTCATCGCGCGATAAACAGAGTGTACACATTAAGTGAATTCAGGGTGGGCAATGGGAAGTATGATATCAGATATGACGAAGATGTTTTCGGGGGAGCCGCCATTCCGAGACTCAAAATATCTGTCGCCGCCTAGAAGTTCCCCGAAGTGTGCCAGGAATTCAGGGAATTGCTGATAAATCATAAACAGCCCTTATATTTGTGAGTGATTTTCTGTATCTATGCAGCTGCGGGCAGAAACCTTTTCGTAAACAAATTACTAATCATGCTACTTTTTAAAGCCATCTAGAACGATATGATACCAAGCCTTTAGTTTATATTTCTTCAAGTGTTTTCCAATTCGATAACATTCTTATGACTTCCACTGTATGTGGGTATGAGTGTACTGCACACTCGACTCCATACATATGCCATATTTTTGAAATTCAAACAATGAAATCGAATCTTATCTAAGGAAAGGCCGCACACTATGGCGTATTCTTGATTATGGATTGGGAATAAGAATCGAATAATGGGCGTCATTGGGGGTGGACCATGCGAGAGGAAATGAAGAAGAGATATAAAAGATTTAACTCGTTAGGAATGCAAATGATAAACTAACCATAACCGTGATTTAGCCAGAACCTACCCGGCTTGCCAGCTGCGGACTCTCGCGATTTAACAATACAACTTTTATTTTTCTCTAAATTGTGGAGTTTTAATGACTTTTTTTTTGCGTCTTTTGCCAAAGGTGTGTGTGCGTGTGTATTGCGTGGGCAATGCAATGGCAAAAAGCGAAAACGTGCCGCTTTTGTCAACTCGCTTTGGCGCTTACTTTAATTTTCTCTGGCTTTATTTGCACTCGAATTCACTTCTGTTCAGCACTCCGCACTTCGCTCTCTGCCCCGGGGTTTTATATAATTGCTTTATTTCACTAGCGAGCGAGCAATAGTAGTAACTCGGTGTTTCGCGGAAAAAGAAAACCCCGAGAGCCGCGTACCAGCCGCTTCAACGCTAAAAGTATCTTTGGGATGTGGACTGAAATCTTTACATTATCGTTAGCTCGAACGCCAGATACAATATACAAAGATACGAGCAAAGAGCGCGAAAGAGCGGGAGAGAGAGTAAGCCAGCAAGGGAGAGTGTATTTGGAAATGGGCGATCCACAGTGGGCTAACTGAGGACAAGAGTCAACAAAAATCAACTAAGAAAAAAATAACGTTACTTATTAATTTTTTTACCACTATTAACTAAACAATTTTATTTTAAAATAATAATTGTACGTAAGGGTGTTTGGTATTCCGATACACAAAATTGAGAGAGTTAAAGGTAATTAATTTTTTGAATGAAATTCAAGAGTTTTCTAAAAATGTATTATCACTTTAATTTCCTAAATCGACTCCACTGTGTGATCGTGGCCCCACAACAGCTGGTTCAACGTTTGGGGCTCTCTGGTTTTCGAAATTCGAACTGGACTCCGTCTGTGCGTGTGTGTGTTTGCTTACTCATTCTCAATGAGAGTGCCTTTTGTTCGTATATCGCTCTTTTTTGCTGCTGCTATTAATGTTTTTGTTGTTGTTGCCTTTGCCTATTTGCCCGACACCGACTGCTGCCTGGCATTTGCTTTTGTTGTTTGCATTGCTGCTCATGAATGAACCGCACACACACATTCAAAGTAACCCGTGTGTGCACAGCATGTTGTGGGAGTGTTGCCTCACTCTCCATCACTCGCTCCCTGTCTCGGCGAGTGACGCATTGTTTTTGCTTGTTAATTAAATGCCATTTTGGTTTTGGCCAATTAATTAAGCTGCTTGGCGCATTTTTGCACATTCAACACAAATGCCCATTTAAGTAGGCAATGGCAAAACGGCTTAATGAGCCACAAAGTTGGGTGCGCAAAAAAAAAGTGCCGTCGAGTAAATAAATTGCTCTATTTTTAGCCAAAAACGCTGGCAAATAAATTAAGCGATCTCCCTTAGCGAGCGATGTAAACAAAGAGAACCAGACAATTGGAATAATTAAAATGCCAAGCAAAGGCAAACTGGAATGCGGGCGGCAGCTGCTTTGTTGTTGTTCATCTTGCGATTCTGCCACTGCTTTTGTTTCTTCCCTCTATTGCTTTTACTGCCTTTGCTGCGCATTTGGTTGATAAATTAAGCAATTTGCAGATATCCAGAGGCAGGAAGGGGCGGTGGGCGATTGGAAGCGCAAAGAACGCGTGGATACGGATACCCCCAACGGTGGCCAGTTTCCTGATCATGTGAGCGCAATGGAAAACTCTCCATTTTTTTGCACCGCGTGCGCGTTTTTGTCTATAATTTCACTGTTATTTATGATTTGTTTAGTTCAAATAGATAGCAAAAAAAAAAAAAGGGAACGATATTTTTCCACATTTTACGCACTTTGCTCTGACTTTTCTCTACGCCTTGTGCGTGAGCTACATATAGTAGCTATGTATAAGTGTACAATTTCGAATAATCTGATCTGTTCCGTTCCCGAAACCAACGAAATGCAAAATCAACCGAACATTTTACATTTGTGGATTACAGTACAACTTTACTAAGTAGCATTTTTGGAATTTATAGCAATAACTATATTTTTC
>JAEIIL010021309.1:0-18709 GCA_018905715.1 Drosophila lini
CAGAAGTTCATTATTTATTATTTATTATATTTATATTCTTATTAATTATTTAATTATCCTTTGCAGACTTCAGCCACCACAAAGACAACAACGCTCACTACTCCGGCCAAGCTTTATGGCAAGGATCTGAGTGAGTACGATGATGTGGATGTGGAGAGCCTGCTGGCCCAGCTCTCGCCCGAGGAGATTACCATATTGGCCAAAGAAGTGGATCCCGATGTGAGTTCTCCGTATTTCTAAATTATATTTTAAAGGTATAAACTCAATCCTTTCCTTTCTATACTTTTCCAGGACAACTTCCTGCCGCCAGATCAGCGCTGCGGTTACGAGTGCACCAAGGAAGCCACCGGACCGCTGAACCGCAAGCAGCTAATCGAGCACATCAACAAGCAGGCAATCGAGACCCCGGATGAACCGGAATTCGAGCCGTTTGTGCAGGGCAAGGTGCGCGGCAAGAAATGGGTGCCACCGCCCAGGGATGCCCGCGAGATCGAGGCCGAGGAACAGATCGCCATCGATATGGGCGAGGAGTATGAGCACGCCCTGAACGATGCCACGCAGGAGGAGATTATCGATTTGGCTGCCATTCTGGGCTTCCACTCGATGATGAACCAGGACCAGTACCACGCCTCGTTGCTCAACAAGGGCCAGCCGGTGGGCCTGGGCTGGGATGGCATCACAAAGTCCACCCAGCAGAAGCTCTTCCCCATGGATCCGCCCAACAGCACAGATGTGGAGGAGTCCATCAAGCGGGTCAAGGACGATGACTCCAAGCTGATTGACCTCAACTTGAACAACATTAAGGTTGATACGGGGATTTATATATTTTCTAAACATATTTTTAAAAGTTTTTTTTTCCACTTAGAACATCTCGGACGAGAAGCTCGAACAACTGTTTGCCGCACTGCCTCAGAACGAACATCTGGAAGTCCTCTCGCTGACAAATGTCGGCCTCACCGACAAGACAGCCCTCCTGCTGGCCGAGGCCATCGAGAAGAGCAAAACCCTGAGAGTATTAAATGTCGAGACCAACTTCATCAGTCCGCCCGTGATCGTTAAGCTGGTGCAAGCCCTGCTCAAGTGCCACACCATCGAGGAGTTCAGGGCCTCCAATCAGGTGAGTGGAGTGGACTCCTGAGTTGTGAATTAACACCTTTAATATGCCCCTGCTTTCCCCCCCAGCGATCTGCGGTGCTGGGCAACAAGATCGAGATGGAAATCACCGACTTGGTGGAGAAGAACTCGTCGCTGCTGCGCCTCGGCTTGCACCTGGAGTTCAACGATGCCCGCCACCGAGTGGCCGCGCATTTGCAGCGCAACATCGACAGAAGTAAGTTGACCTTTCAGGATTTGCCAGCATCCTCAGCAGCGGTTATCTGCCAGGCGATCAGCGTGGGTCTCGCGTCGTTCCGCTCCTCCTTTACCCCTTCTCCGATAGGCTTAGGTATTCTTCTTATTGACCGAGTGTTGCCTCACCCACGCGTTTAGGTGAATTGCAACAAGGTATGTCAAGCGTCATCACCACCACCACCACCACCACTGCTTGCACATCGTCACAGCTAGCATCATCCAGCAATCAGTCAGTCACTACTCATCCTTCAGCTTCTTCCAGGGCAGCCAAGGAGCTATCACCCTCGCGGGTGAGAAGCCTGGCTGCCTTCGAGAAGTTCATCAAGGCGCGCACCTGGACCCAACCGGCCGATACTGTTACTCATGACTTGCCACCTGCAGGGCGCCTTGTGCGCAATCTCCAGGCCTCCTCCGAAGCTGGAACTGGAGCTGGAGCCGAGAAGAAGATCTGAATGCGAGCCCTGTGTTGGGTAACCAAGCTCCTCGTCGTTGTCTCTCCCTGTTTCCCCCTCTTCTCTCACTATTCTCTGTATCTATCTTGTGTCTGGTAACCAGGTAATCCGTTCTTCGCCTCCATCTGCCTCTCATCATCGCTCCAGATTTGTCCAGTTCAGTCTTAACCCCATCGTGCTCCATTCTCACCTCGTCTCACCAGCCTACGTTGCGTTCTCGTTATCGTTCACCAGTTTCACGTTCACGTTCACGTTTCGTTATCACGTTATTATCGTTCGTTCTCACCTGTCGTTGTCGTACCTTGGGGTTGGGCATATCATAAGAAGAATTTAGATTGAATTACTTAAGGAATACATTATGCATTTTTTATATTGTAAGTGGGTTCAGTTCTACGTATATCATTCTTCCATGTCCAAGTCAATGCTAACCCATGCGTTACCCCTTAGAATAGAGCCAGGATCTCGCTCTAGAAGAGATCCTGCTGTGTTATATTCTGTGCCTCCCTTGCGTTCTCTCTCTCTTGTCTCTTGTAATTATCATAGTGACTCCAAGCCTAAGAAAAGAAGAACATTAACCAATTATCCACTTGTCTGTGTTGTAAATTTGCAACAAAACTCAACTCTCAAACTCAAAACTCACACCGACAACCGACAACAGTCTTCCGCGTTCAGAAACTCAAGCCCAATCTGCCGAAGCTGATCCTGCCCGGCAACATGGAGATTGAGCGGGATCTGGTGGCCTACCACCGATCGGCCACGCCCTCTCCATCACCATCACCATCGCCGCAGCCGCCGGCGGACTATGAAGTGGAGGAGGATCCCGATAATATGGTGATCCGTGGCGGCGGCGACGCCTTCGATCCGGAATTCGACCCGGACAACATGGTGGTGCCGGGCAGTCGCTCCGTGACACCCAACTACGACGATGAGGGCGTCTACCAAGCGCACACGTGAGTGAAGAGTGCCACACGACCAACACCACCACCACCGGAGCCACAGAATGCCACTCTGAACCACTCTGAGCCACAGCAACCACAAGTTCGAGCCATGTACAGACAGTCATCCGATCCACGCACCACTCTCGCCTTTCCCCGTTTTCGTCTCATTGGTTGCGTAACCTCAATGTTGTCGTTGTTGATGTTGCCCGAACACCCCGTGGACTCTGGATGATGCCATAGTGCCACGATCTTGCAGACCAAGAATTTGTACATACCCCAACATGAAAAAGGAGCTCAAAAGCCACAAGAATATCAGTTCCAGATAGCCATCGGGGTTACTGTTCAAAGCAAAAGTAAAATGATAATCAAAAGTATCTGATATCAAGTCGGAATATAAACTGAAAAAGTTCTGTATATTTGTTTTTATTTTTATATCATTTTAAAACATTTGATTTTGCTATGAAAAGTAACCATAATGGTGGTAGATCTCGGCCATATCTTTTGTCATTTGTGCAGAAACCGGAAACAGATTCCCAGCACAAAAAAACCTCCTTGTTATTATCTGCTTTCCTTGTCGTCGTTGTCAGCAGCTTTCAGCCATTCGAAATCGAACCTTGTATATAATATATCCTCAAGATCCTATATCATTCAGATCAGTTGCGTGCTATTAACCCACACACACACGCACACCACACGCCATACACACACTCATGGCAGCACTCTCTGTGTTTTGTATCTTTGTATCTTTTTATCTCAACACGAAAAGCCCCTCAAAAAATAAAAGACATCAGCCAAACGATTCAGCAAATCAGTTTTCAGTTTTTCCAAAAGTCATTTATATTTATACCCCCTTTGTGTCCTGTCTTTATCACCTTTTGTTCTCTTTCTCTTCCCCTCTCTCTGTTTCTCGTCTCGTTTTCAGTAAGAAAAGATCTTGAGTTGCGACTGCAGTTCAGATTTTTCAATAATCTGCATAGAAAGTCGACAAGAATTCAATAAGCGCAGACCAGAAAGCAAGCAACTAAACCATTTTTAAAGCGTTTTGTAATCTAAACCCAAGAAACCGAAGAAAAACAGAAGCACATAGCAACGAGAGAACGTGTATAATATAATATGTCTATATGAAAGGAAGAAGGAAGCAGGAGCAGAAGTTTAAGCTAAAGATAATAACGCAGCCACCGAGCTGGCCACATAACTATCTATATACTCTAGAGAGACTTAACTAAGCAAGAAGCAAACTGAAACCAAACAGAAACGAAGTGAAAATGTCAAACTAAATATACATATACCAAAACATATCTATATCGATAAAGCGCAGACCGAACCCCCTCACGAATACCTGTACAGAGTAGAGTGAGTGGTGTTCGAGGTCGAGGCCTCTTCTATATAATCCAGCAGAAATCGTTTTTAGGCGTGTCACGTGTATAATTATATCTAACGCTTAACACAGGTATCTATAAACTCTACGGATATTCTCCCCTTCAGTTCTCTTCTTCAACTTCTGCTAACTTGCAAGAATTTTGCCAGCAAAAAAAAAACAATAACCAAGTTTCCCAACTAGTAACTACTTAGCACTCTGCTATATATGGCTTCGATATATATACAGATTATAATGAGCTTCCGCCGATGCGATTAGAGTTTAGAGCCTTCAAAGTGCATTTGGCTGATTGTTTGCATAAATCGATATGCATATATAGAAAATATCGATCACACTGACTGTAAACTAAACAAAGATCTTTTCCATGCCCTTGCAAAGCCTTAAAAAAATACTATTACAATTTTTAAAAGAATAAATGTACAGTTACAAGTTTTATTACTTCACGAAATATTTAAAAGGTATCTGAAAATATGCTTTAAAATTAAAATTAATATTTTTGTGCCTGACTTTGAAGTAACTTTAAGTTCACAGCAACTTCTGTGACATTCCTTAATTTTCTTTACAAAAAGAGCTAATAAATTAATAGGAAAATTCAGCATTAAATCAGCGAGCTTACAGTATTTATAAATAATTTTAACAAATTTTAATTAAAAATTTACCAAATTAATTTGCAAGGGTATTATTTACAGCTTCGGTTATTCGAAGCTAGATATCCTTCTTGTGTTGTTTACTTACCCCACTGATCAGCCCCATAAACACTCAAAGCACCCAGCACCAGCCGTTTATGTTGTGCCTCATTAAGTAATTTATTATGTTTTTATTGTTTAAGTTTAACCATTCATATTGCACGTTTTTGCTTTTATTTACACCCTTTGGCATGTTTCCATCGAAAACAACAAACCATTTGCATGTTTTGTGTAATTCAGATCAGAACACGATCCACAACACACACACCTCAGACACACACCTGTGCCGGAGTGAGCATTTCCAGCGGCTCTAATAAAGTTCTCTTCGTGTATAGGAATTAAACTGCGATGTATGATCTAAGAGAGTCCTCCCCCCCAGATCCGAGTGTTGAAAGTAGAGCGAAAGTAGCAGAAAACCGTTATAGCAAGCATAGATTTTATGATTCAATAAGACCAACCATCAACTAATAACAGCAGCAGCACCACCACCACCTACAAAAAGAGCCATGAGATCTACACATAATTATAAAAAATACAAGAGATACCCATTTCAATCCCGAAAAATGTGTGGCGCAAATGAACAACCAGTTGGTACCCTCTTCTGTCTCTAAGTCTTTGTTGTTTGGATCTGCCGCTGTGAAAAAAATAAAGAAAACCGCACCAACTAACCCCGATTAAACCCTCTTCCCAAAAAAGCTTCCAGCTAACTGAAAGTTAAACTCAAGTAAAACCCAGAAACTGGGGGAACTTGACTTGAATGTTGTACCCGTGCTACTTTTGATTGATTATTGACTTGACTTGACTTTAAACTAACCCCGAAAACTAAACTTGTTGAATCCCCTTTCTATATATCACACTCTTTGTTGCCACCACTTGACTAATGCCAAATGTTTTTTGTTTCTCTTCTCTTCCGATAAAAAAAAAAACCCACCTTGCTCCTTGCTCTCTGTGTCGTCTCCAGTACGTGTGAAACGCCTGAACCAGCGTAAATAAAAAGACAAATAATAAGAAAAGCGAAATATAGCAGCAACCAACCAACAACAACAACAACAACATGCCACCATCCCAAGAACAACAACAATCAAGCAGAAAGAAAGCCATCAATAAATGTGTGTGCGTGTGCGTCGATTTGCTTGTTTGTTTGTCCAAAACTCTCGATTAATTAAATCAATTAACAAGCAAACCCAGCAAAAGAAAAACCAACAACCAGAAACCACAACACCACCACGAACAACAACAATATAGCAGCAGCAACAGCAACAACAACAACAACAGATATATGTCTAATATCCCCAAAAACTGAAAAACAACCTAAGTTTCTCCCCCGAACCAATCCAACAATCCACCAAACAAACAACCAGCTGTGAACTAACACCGAAGAATGACATGTGTGAGACATGAAGTACGTAAAGTATATGTTTTTATTCTTGCTAAAAAATATGCAAATAAATTAAGTTAATTCATAAGGGGTGATGTCTGATGATGATGCGTCATGTTATGAATTTCACAATTTAAGGTAAAGTGAGGTGGGAGTTATGTAAGAATATATTTCATTAGTTTGTCTTTGGATTTTACACATTTTGAACGGGTTTAACTTAACGTTATTTTACTTAAAGTATATGTATGCATGTTAATATTCAGATATGAAGTCACTAAATAATTTATTTAAATATTTTCGGTTACATCGTTAAAAATTGTTAAAAACTTTGATTAAAGTATGCAGTTCCTTTAAACTGATAAAAACTAACACAGAACCCCTTTTCGAATTCAAATTGATGGATTTTTGGCTCAGTTTTGATAGATTTCAAAAAATGTCATCTTTCTTATTTTTATAATATTACATAATTCAGATTTTAGAAAAATAGCCTAGAAATACGTTATAAGAAATTATGAAATTATGTACAACTACAGCTGGGGCTCGTATTATTGTTATCATAATTGAATAAATCACCTTTAAGCCATTATTGAATATCGCCAGATATGCATTCAAGCATCTTAAGTTAGCACCTAAGATTCCTTGGTGACCCCGTCAGCAGATGAGTGTCAATTTTAGCGCTGATCTTGTCAAGATTGGCCGAAAATAGATCCTAACTGGGGGGATAAATATTTACGCAATGGGAAATCTGGTTAGCGACTCGGGCTAGCTGTTAGCTACTAGCTCCTAGGTTAGCCTTAAGTAAACAAACGGCTGCGGCAGAGACGTCTCTGTGGGGACACTGCCAAGTGTGTTCCACTTGTTGTGCGTCATGCCACGTCTTGGGATAGAGTTTGCTTCACTGTTTGGTGTTTTCCCTTGGCAAAAGTGTAATTTATTTGAAACATTTTACTAATCCTGTTTCTTGTGTGTATTTTACAGTTGGACGTCAGCGTCGCATGGGACATCTGAGCAGGAATTACACCATTGGCGTCTGGCAATAGTAGGATTCATCGTTGGAGTCCCCCAGATATTCTATCCCCAAAAAAAAACTACAAGAAACTATAATTGTTCATACTGTTTTCGTTCAGTGTTTGTTGCGTTCTTCAGATTGCTGATGATTTTCGATTTGAGTTTTGTGTTCGGTTCACACCATATAAGCATATAATCATTTGTTTGTTACGAGTTTAGGCGAATGTTCATTGTCATACACACACACACACACACACACGCGCGCGACTTTCTTCTACGATATATGTATGTGTTTCGGGCAGCTAAAGTAATTCTTTCCTTAAGCAAATTCTTCACATTTACGCTGCAGCTTCACGCCCTCTGCGCTGATCATTTTATCTATATCCCTTATTTTATTTGAATTCGATTCTGTCCTTTGTTTTTATCCCCTGGACGGGGTAATGTTTCACACAACTTTTAGTTTTAGTCGTGTTTTAATGCACAGGATACATGATACACACACCACATACACATAATACTTATATACACACACTATATATATATGATACATATATAGCCATGGTCTCTGAAACAATTTACTGCTACTATTGAGTTATGAAAAATGCTTAAACATAAATTTAACTTATGGTTAAACATACACACAACATAAAACTGAGAAACAAACGATTGTATAATGTAAAATGATATATATCTTACTTTATATATATACATATATGACATAATGCAATGCTTTTAAAATACAATTTTTAAAAATCATGTAAAAACATTTAAAATTAAATAAAAAAAAAAATACAAAAACTACAAAAAATATTTAACAGTTTATGCGTTGATTTATTGGTTAAGGAAAAGCTGTGGGGAGAAGGAAATGGTTTAAATAAAACTATGGAGTGCGTGGTGTTGCCAAAAAGAGAGTAGTTTGAATCATTTAAATTATTAATAAATATTTAATATTAATATGTTTTATTATAAGGCACTTATTTTATGGATGTCCGACAAGAAGATTACTTTTTTCTAGTTATATTTAATGCCCTTAATCAGTATCCTTTAACGAAAATCTTAAACTGTAATTAAATGTAATTAAATTTTTATAATTTTCAACTTTGATCTCAAGTTCAAACATTGAAAACCTTGCAATTACTGCTTTCGTGAACCAGAGATTAATATTATCTAAAAATAGTAAGACTTCCCTTCCGCCTGATAATCACATTTAACTAGAAAAAGATAAGGAAAGATTATATACAGTAGCCGCCTTAGATATCAGATATTATCAACGAAACGGAGAAAAACATCTCCGCTCTCATCACTTTCGATTATTATTCGGAGCTCTTAACCCCCAGAAATAAGCTGTCGCTGCTCTAATCACTGCTGGATGGATAACTGTGAACATAAATATTTGCTCATGGTGAATAAGTAGTGCACACTCGATTGCCGATGCTCCACAGATCGCGCCTGATTAATGGAAAAATTCCGATTATCAATCGGGGACACTTGTGCCAGTTGACAGGTGGCAAACGGGGGCCAAGAGCTGCGACGGGTGGCAGGGGGTCGGAGCTACCTGGTCATTGTCGCGAGCAGTTGCCGCCGGCGTGTTTATGGAGGCGCTGTGGATATAACTGAAAGACACAACCTGTATCCCGCTCCCACACACGACACGCGTCGGGGTCTGGGCAAACAGCATCCGGAGATAAGAGCGCGTGACGCAGCCTCTGGAGCATCAGGTTGCGGCGACGTGTCCGCCCCATCAGTTCGTCCAGAGATCTAGGCCCAGAATGTCCACGCTGGAGAACGAGGTGACCTTCCGCAAGCAGGCGGAGGTCAGTCAGAGCCTGGAGGCGCAGTTTCAGGACAGCAACTCCTCCACGGACTTTATTCTGATCACCGACCATCGCACCTCCAAGAGCAAGAGTCTCGAGCAGCTGGAGGCCTCCAAAGAGTCCTCGGATGGCTCATCCTGTTGCTCACGCTATGCCCGAAGTATTTTCCGGATGAAGACTCTCAAGCGGCGACTGCCCTTTCTCACCTGGCTGCCGCACTATAATTCCCGGGACTGTATAGGCGATCTCATTGCCGGATTCACAGTGGGCCTAACCGTTATACCCCAGGGATTGGCCTACTCGGGCGTGGTCGGTCTGCCACCAGAGGTGAGTATCTTTCACAAGAGTTTAGGGTTTTATTTTCTATATATATTTTTCGTATATCATTGAGGTTTTGTTATGAATTTGGTAGGAGTTAAGTCGGTTATTTTTGATTGGCTCATCAAGAAACTCAAATGTTTTCCCAGAAAATTAGCAAGTTGGAGGAAGTGGAAAAGCACCGAGATAAGTAAGAAGTGACAACTTGATCAGTGATCTTAAGTGCGCGACAGGTGAAGCAGCTATTCGGAAGATACAGTTTGAGAATAAAGTTGAAAATATAAAATATACTTCAATCAAGGATCTTGAAATAATTCAAGTAATATGCAAGGATAAAGTGTCATAAAAAAACGAGAATAAATTTATAAAATATTATTTTTTTAAATTATAAAAAAATTAAACATTGAATGTTAAAAATGTACTAACTTTTATTCTTAACTTCCATACTTTTCCCCTCTCCAGTACGGTCTCTATGGCTCCTTCATGGGCTGCTTTGTCTATGTCCTTTTGGGCACCTGCAAGGACAGCACCATTGGCAGTACTGCGGTGGCCTCCCTGATGACCTTCCAGTTCGCCCAAGGCTCCTGGCAGCGATCCGTGCTCCTGACCTTTCTCACCGGCATAATTGAGATCTTTATGGCCATCTTCAAGCTGGGCTGTTTGGTGGAGTTCGTTTCGGGACCAGTGAGTGCGGGATTCACCAGTGCCGTAGCCCTGATCGTTTCCACCTCCCAAATGCGATCGATGCTGGGCGTTAAGAGCGATGGCGGGTCCTTCCTGGCCACCTGGATCAGCATGTTCCGGGATATCGAGAATGTACGAGTGGCGGACACCGTTCTGGGCTTCGGATGCGTTTTCCTGCTGCTGGCCATGAGAAGTATGGGAAAACTCGCCATTGGTCCCAAGGATGAGACTCAAAGAAATGGTTTCCAGCGAGTTTTTAACCAGATCATCAAGTTCTTGTCCACGTCGAGGAATGCCTCCGTTGTGATTGTCTTCACGCTGATCACCATGCATTTGGATGCCCAGGGAACCAATCCTTTTCGACTCACAGGAAATATTCCCAAGGGAATGCCCACTCCCTCTCTACCTCCCTTTTCCATTGAGGCACAGCCGGGTAATGAGACGGCGGGGATTCCTCCTATTCCTGGACAAAACTTCCTGGAAATGGTGCAGAGCATGGGCTATGGACTCCTGATTGTGCCTCTGATGGCCCTCCTGGAAACCATGTCCGTTTGCAAAGCCTTCGCCAAGGGAAAGCAGATCGACATCACCCAGGAAATGATTGCCTGCGGAGTGGGCAACATAGCCACCTCGCTCTTCTCCGGCTACCGATGCAATGGCGGCCTGGCCCGTTCGGCAGTGAATAATGCCAGCGGCTGTCGCACCAACATGTCCAACCTGTACATCGGTGTCATTGTGGTCCTGGCTTTGAATTTCCTCACCGAATACTTTGCGTTCATTCCCAAGGCGGTTCTGGCGGCAATCATCATATCGGCGGTGATCTTCCAGGTCCAATACCAAGTTGTCACACCCATGTGGCGCAGCAAACGTGAGTAGAGAAAATCATATTTATTTAGTAAATATTTTCCAAATAAGGAGAAATGTTTTACAGGCTCTGATTTAGTCCCTGGGATCTTGGCTTTTATTACCTGCTTGGTGCTGCCCCTGGAAATTGGCATTATGGTGGCCATCGGCGTCAATCTACTCTTCATCCTGTACTATGCAGCTCGTCCTAAGGTCACCCTGGAGCAGCTGGAGACCCAGCAGGGTATTCGCTTTGTGAAGATCACCCCCGACCGGTGTCTGATCTTTCCCTCCGTGGAGTTTGTGCGGAATATGGTGCTCAAGTCGGGCAGCAAAACCACCCAGCCGGTGGTCATCGATTGCACCTATATCTATGCAGCAGACTTCACTGCAGCCAAGGTGATCGCCTCCATGGTGGAAGACTTCCGTCGCCGGCACCAGAAGATCATCTTCTTCAACCTCAAGCCGAGTGTGGTCAGTGTGTTTGAGGGACTGAACACCAAGCTGGTGCTGTGCTATAACACTCATGCCCTGAATCAGGAACTTAGACCCGATGAGCCCGATCTTTCGAGGTCTGTGGACTCCCTGGATCACGTGGAGTCCGGTAATGGCACTAGTGAGTGCGTCAGCATGGCCAGCACATTGTCCCTGGCCAGAAGTTAGTCTGTAATTTGCCTGCGATTAAAGTTACCTAAGTTATCTACTTGTATTTTAGTTTAAAGAAAAAATATTTGAAAAATTATGCTGCCAGTCTTTGTTTATTATTTTTTGTGATTATAATTATGTGATTACTTCCAGAACTTTTTCATGGACATATTCTTTTCAGAGTCCTTCATCATCACCTTGGAAACGGCCATCTCAAAGTCCTCCTGTGTGACATGGACGCGTCGCTCCCTCAAAGCATACATTCCTGCCTCAGTGCAGACACCCTTGACCTCGGCTCCAGATGCTCCCGGCATCAGTTCGGCTATCTTGCGCATATCTATGCCCCGGGTGAGGTTCATCTTTCGAGAGTGAATGTGTAAAATGTCCAATCTAGCCTCATCGTTCGGTGGCGGAAACTCGATCTTGCGATCTATGCGACCCGGACGCAGCAAAGCCTTGTCCAAGACATCGATGCGATTGGTGGCCATAATAACCTTGATGTTCTTGGTGGCCTCAAAGCCATCGAGCTGATTGAGCAGCTCCAGCATTGTGCGCTGTACTTCGGAGTCACCGGTTCCCGTCTCCATGCGGGACGAACCAATTGAATCGATCTCATCCATAAATATTATCGAGGGAGCATGTTCCCGGGCCATCACGAAGAGTTCCCTTACCAGACGCGATCCCTCGCCAATGAATTTCTGGACCAACTCTGATCCCGAGACGCGGATGAAGGTGCACTCCGTGTGGTGAGCCACGGCTCGGGCCAAGAGGGTTTTTCCAGTGCCAGGAGGTCCGTAGAGGAGCACTCCCTTGGGCTGGGCTATACCCAAGGCATCGAACAGCTCCGGATGCTTCACCGGCAGCTCTATTACCTCCTTGATTTCCTGGATCTGTTTGCTCAGGCCACCCACCATTTCGTAGGTGGAATCGGGAACCTTTTCCACCAGCATCAGGGAAACCAAAGGATCCACCTTGTTAGGCAGTATCTTGTGGATAGCGTAGCTCTCACTCCTCAGAGCCACTCGGCTGCTGGGGGTCACATCCTTCATATTGATGTTCTTGTCCACATCCACCACGTACTTTCCCTCGGGATGCACCTTCACCAGGACTTTATTCTTGTCCATGGGCTTCACAACTTCACCTATGTAGCTGCCCTGCTCTTGGAGTAGCATTAGTTCCTCTCGAAGGGAACGAACTAGGGAATGAAGTGGGAGTTAGCTTGAGGAGGATTTACTAGGCTGGGGATTATCCTTACCCTTTGAGTTGAGTTCATTTCTCTGAGCCTGCAAGCGGAGCAGATTCTTCTGGCGCTCTGACACGATATACTGCAGTTCAGAGATTTTCTGTGTAAAGTAGGAGTTGAATCCAGCACCGGCATCACCATCCCCGCCACTTAGTCCCACATCAATATTCATCTGAGGTTTAATTCTGTTAAAAAAATGCAGAAAATATTCTCCTGTATCTTAACTTACATTTGTAACTCGTTGGTGTTGATAATTTTTTTATTTTCCAATTCAAGCTCTGTGGTTCTAATTTTGGTTTATTTTCAAACGAACTGAAGCGGGCTGGCCTACTGAGCTTTTTGCGATGATACAACAGTTTTTATTCAGTGTCGATAGGGGCGGAAAACTGGGAAAGATGACTGCCAACTTGGTTTCCTAAAAAAGGTACGATAGCAGAGCAGTAACAGTAGCGATATCTACGATATTCTTGGTTTTTACTACCGCGTCAAGTCAATATTAGGGTTCATTCTGGTAGCCAAATAAGTTAAATAAAACTAAAGAAAAATATGTTACAAAGAAAATGTACAACAAATTCGATTTTAAAGTTTGAGTTCACTTTACCTGCTATAAGACAAAATATAAGACCAAAAATAAATCAATATTTAAATGTGTAAAAAAAAATTAGGGACTAGAAACATCTAACGTTTAAAATGTAGGTATAGATATAAAAACAATCTATATAATTAACTTACTAAAGTCAGCAATAAAAAATAAAATATTGGCAATAATTTTGTAAATTATTAAACCAGAAGATGATATAACTCAAGCAAGCAAAAGGTGTTTTGAGAACTTCGGGGAAATAGTTAACGAGTACCCAAAATGGTAATACATCATTATTATTTATTCCCAAATCCGATTTCACCATAAACATTTTTTTCTCTAGCTATTTACTAAGTTTTAACTTCCAGATTTGCTTTAAACAATCTTATCCCCAGAGTCATTTGTCTAGTTTTCATTGGTTTCGGATCTTGAAGATTTACTGCCCACACGAAGCGCCAGATTAAATCACGCCTTAAGTTCAAAGTTGGCCCGAAATCATTGCAAAATTGATTAGATATTTAATCTAGCAGAAGTAGGCAATCAGGGACTCAAAAAATAGCCATGCCATAAACTCATCAGGCAAGTAATCCCTAATCCCCAAGACAAGGGGAGGCATAGTAACCTGAAAATTACGAATCTTTTATAAATATTGTTAATGAAGTTTAGCATATTATTCATGAATAAATACACCAATTACTCACCCTTACTGAAGCCAATAAAAAGTTACTTAGACCCAGTTACTCCTTAATAGTAACATGATTTATTTAAGTACTTATGTCAATACTCTTCGTTCGCTAATCGTAAATAATACTATTATGCACAGCGGCAAAATCGCGGGTGGGAGGGGGCTCTGGCTCTGATATTTCGCTCAGCGAAATTCACAACGTTTCGCTAGAGGCCAAAATAAATATGTGCAGATATGTGTTGTACCTGCGGACAAGGTGGATAGATTGGTGGAAGATTGCCGAAACTTAAATGCTAATTAAGGTGAGCGCCAGCCCATGGAATGGTACCTTCAACTAAGGCGATGAGCGTGGGCGCAGGCTCACCAGAAATTTAGTCGCTGGCCTCGGCTGGCAAGATCGAACTAAGACACCTACTAAACAGAGCGACACAAACTAGACACGGAGACTTAGGGCGAGACTAAAAGACTAAGACTATCTATCGCATGACGACGAGGTTGCAGCGTTGATCTCTTTGTTTCTCGGAACTCATCAGATCGGCGACTTCTCCGCCAGCTTGGCGTGCAGCGTGTGGATGTCATAGATGACCACCAGATCCTTGTTCAATCCCTCAAAGACCTGCGCCACACGCGGCTGCAGGTTGTAGAAGAACAGCGGCTGCTGGCGCTGCTCAAAGTCCATGACCATGGTGGAGATCACCTTGGCGGCGGTGAAGTCCGCTCCATAGATGTGGGTGCAGTCGATGACGACGGGCAGAGTGGACTTTTGGCCCTGCTTGTTGATCACCTTGCGCACAAACTCCATTGAGGGGAAGATCAGGCAGCGATCGGGAGTGAGCATCAGGTACTTCAGGCCTGTGGTTGTCTGTAAAAAATTTAATTAAAAAAATAATTTAATTTAGATAGAAAGTGGAAGAAAGAAGTTAAGATAGTATCCTGATTTGTGCTTTTGCATTGCATACTTTTAGACATTTCAAATAGTCAAGAATACAATATAGAATTTATATTTTTTAAGATTACTTACCGCCAGCGTTTCGATGCGCAGCTTGGGCCTGGCAGCCTGATAGAGAATGAAGACCACATTGATGCCAATGCCTACTAGGATGCCCAGTTGCAGGGGCAAAACCAAACAGGCGAAGAAGGCGCCCAGGCCGGGAATGAGATCGGTTTCTGGTCAAGTAAAAAAATTATTACCAACTTTTTTTCAAGAATAAACCCTTTTCAAACTCACTTTTGCTGTGCCACATGGGCTTGATCACTCGATATTGGACCATAAAGATCACCGCCGCTATGATGATGGAGGCCAATGCCGCCTTGGGAATGTAGTAGAAGCAGGGCGTAAGGTAGAGCAGGGCAATGATCACGATCACGCTGGTGTACAGATTGGAGAGCTGCGTCCTCACACCACTGGCATTGAGGATGGCGCCCCTGGCCACGCCTCCATTGCTCCGCAGACCCTGGACAAAGGAGTTGGCCACATTGCAGACTCCCGAGGCTATAAGCTCCTGAGTGGCGTCCGTGGGTTTGCCGTCAGCTGGAGGAAGGGAATTATTTAAGAGGGAATATTAATTAGTAAAAACACTATTATAAAATTCTCAAATTTTTTTCTGACAAACAAAAATAATGTGAGTAATGGTATGACTCTAATTGAACTATGACGAAACACCTAATTCTCTTTAAGGAATCGAATCCCATGTTATTATATTAATTAAGACTCATCATGTGAAAGTGTGACTGCCGTCACGTTTTATTAATTTGCTTAGGTTGTTGGGTCAAGGCATTAAAATTTAAAAAAGAAATTAAAGAAAATCATTTAAGGAAGAAATTTTTAAACAAAAAATATGTTTTTAATTTTGAATAAAACTTCTCAAAGAAAGTTGCCTTACGAATTTTCGAAGAAGAAAATTCTATGAATTTATAATTTAAAAAAAAGGTGATTCAACTCAGAAAAAAAGTTTATTTAATGTCACTAATGTCATCAAGGAAGTAATAACATTTAGTCTACCCAAAACTGATATGCTAAATCTTTGCTGAATTTAAGATTAAAGCTACGATTTACGACTATTTATTTGACTAGAACTAGGGGCAAGTGTCATAAAAAATAGATAACAAAACTTGAACTGCGAGCTCTCCAAATATCCGATATCAACATGTTATTTTTTTGCTCTGTTTTAAGCAGCATTTTTATGCAAAGCAATGAATCACAGCCACATTTTTGTTAAAAACCCCCGTTAATTTTTTAATGAAAACAAACCAAGTTTTCCGAAAAGTTGAGTTTTATACTCACCGAAAGCTTGAACCACGGCCATGGTTTCCAGGAGAGCAATCAGTGGCACCACAATGAGACCCGAACCCAAGGTGCTGACCATGTCCCAGAAGCTTTGGGCATTCTGCAGGATCTCTCCGGTGGTCTCATTGACCACAGCATCCATGTGGAAGGGTGGTGGCTGGAAGGAGGGCATTCCCTTGGGCACAAAACCCACGGTCCTCACCAGATTCTCCCTGCCGCTCACAGATAGCCAGTAGCCCAGGCCAGCGGTGCCACATACCAGGAGGGCATTCCGAGCAGTTCCAACTGTCCAGAAAATTCCAGTTAGCAGCTTCTGGGATGTGGTCTTTCCCTCCTTGGGACCCAAACTGCAGCTGGCCAGGGCTCGCAGGCTCAGGAGCAGAGTAATGCAGATGAGGCCCAGGATAAAGTCCGGCCAGCTGATGTTGTGTATATCATTAACGATGCTGATCCACACCTGCAGGAAGGTATTGCCGCTCGTCTTGATGCCCAGAAAGTCCTTCATCTGGGAACTGAAGATGATCAGGGACACGGCACTGGTGAAGCCCGCTCCCACGGGACCCGAGACGAAATCAATGAGGAATCCTAGCCGGAAGACACCCATCAGGATCTCAATGAGTCCTGTTAGGAATGTAAGGAGCGTGGCCATCTGCCAGCTGCCTCCGGCGATTTGAAAGGACAGTAGAGCCGATATGGCCGTGGGTCCAATAGGCACATCCTTGCTCGATCCAATGAAGATGTAAATAAAGCAGCCCAGGAAGCAGGCGTACAGGCCATATTGCAGATCCAAGCCCGCTATGCCGGCATAGGCCAAGGCCTGGGGAATCACAGTCAAGGCCACCGATATGCCCGCCACTATATCCCCGAATATATAATCCTTTTTGTACTGCGGCAGCCACACCAAAATGGGGAAGCGCTTATACAGCGTCTTCTTCCGGAAGATATTGGACCAGAGATTCGAGCAGCAGCTCTGGGTGCCCTCCAGACAGCTCTCCTTGGCGCCCTGCTCCTCCTGGACGATGCAATCCCTTGAAGTGTGATACAACGTGTTGGTGGGTATGTCCAAGGACACCTCGGAGCCGCCATTGAAACCACTGTTCGTGTGGCCATTGTCCACGCGTTGATGCATTTTTAAGGCTTGGTTTGAGGGAATTTTCTGGTTTTTATTATTTCTTATATATATATTTTTTTTTTTTTTTGCAGTCGCCTCTAAGGCTTCATGGCACTCTCACTGTAACGACACTGACACTGACTGTCTCTTGGGGGGTAACCGATACCAAAACCGAACCGATCGCGTGGCCATCCACTACGGGAATGATTTGGAGCCGCGGAAAGAGCAGCACTAACACCGCCCGCCTGCTGGGGAACCGATTATAAATAGGCAGCGTCGTGGGTCGCAGATCGCGATTCGCGAAACGCTGGCAGCGCATTCGAGACTATCCGCCGGCTTTCGTTACGTTATCTCCGCGGACTCTCTTTCTGCTCTCGGGACTTCCAATGTCTGAGACATCTTGAGCAGACAGTTCTCTCGGTGCACAGAAGAAAAAAACGTGTAGTTAGGAGGCCTAACTAAGCAAAGATTAATTTTAAAAACTTCTCTTTTATATAATTTAGATTTTAAAAAGTATTCCTTCAAGTTTCTTATTATATTTTTTCATATTAATATTATTATAGGTACAAATATATTTTTTATAATGTATATTTTTAATTAGATAGTTTCTTTCAGTGTTTTTTTCTCTCTGGCTAGTTCGAAACCGGCTCTCCACGAACCTCACCTCGGTTCGGATCGGGGCTTTTCATCTTGGCGACGGGCATGTCGTGTAACCGCCCAAAAGAAATGGAAATGACGCAGCCTACCAAGTGGGATGAACATGGGGACAGGCCCAGCATGTAAGACAACACCTTGTGGGAGGCTTTTAAGCAGAGAAGAAACTGCGACTCCAATATGTTTAAGCTTAAATTGGATTTTGGGAAACACCACATAAACTCTATAATTATAATAATAATTATATATATAATTTAAATACTATTAGAAACTTTTCAGACATAAGAAGGAATATATGACAAATGCTTTGTGTATTTAAGTATTAATTTAGTAAATATGCGACTTATATTCAATTAGTATTTAGTGTTTTCCAAGTTATTTTAGTAGATTTGGTTGCCCTTTAAACACTTAATTATTTATGGCATTTTTAATGAATTTAGTATGATGCAATCTATTTATTCAAGTTAGACTTCAGATGGCTATAAATCTTGTAGGTGACAGGCAATAAGTTGATTTGCTGGGATAATACAAAATATAGACCAAATCCTATAATTAAAATCGCTTGCTTTAAGTATATTATGAAACAGAATTTAGTTTTTAATTTTCACACTTTTTTAGTTTAAAATATATTATTTGGAATTCCTGGGAACCATTC